>OY987280.1:13140164-13392818 GCA_963920785.1 Sphagnum contortum
GGCCGGTGGGGAGAAAAGGGAAAAAAATAAAGACAAAAAATAGGGTTTGAATATCTTACTTCATATCTGTGTTTGATCTTCTTAAGATTTGGGGATCGTGGTTGGTTATGTTCCACAGCGTCAGTTAAGGTTAGCTCTGGAATCAGCTTTGAGGTGTGAGGAAACCAGATTTCATTGGAAATCAGGGTGAAGATTGGGTTCCTTTTCAAAGTGTGAGGAAGAACTAAGCAGACACGCTTCATGGAACTCTCTGTTTAAGCCCACATCTGTTTATTCTAAATTTTTTAGAACTCCTTCTGGCAGTCTATCTCAAATGGAGGTTCAGCTGAAAAGGAAGGGGATTTTTCTTGGGAAAATACTTTAGGGTTTGGGATGCAATTTGTTGGAATGAGTTGTAACTCTGGGGAGTCGAATCTTTTTCAAGGAATTCAGTTGACCTCTCTGTCAAAGGATGTTGGATCTAGCTCAATTGAAGTAGTTTTTTCTGTTTCTTTTGAAAATGATCACTCATGATCTCTTCACAGTCATAATCCCCCATTCATACAGGTTTCTCTGGAATTGAGAAATCTGGGCAGTGTAGCTCAGTTGAAGAGGGTTTTGTTTGTTTCTTTTGAAATAGTCACCCACCCACCCGCCTCCATTCAGCCATTAATCCCATTGCATATGAGTTTATCTGTATCTCTTGTTGAGATACAGCAATATAGGAATTGGCAGCAAAGAGGTCACATCATGAACTGATCGAATTGCTCTGGTGCAAATGGATATTTGCATAACCCTCGTTTCTTTTCTCAGGCTTACATTGGAGTAATATACTATTTCAAAGGTGTGTAGG
Source organism: Sphagnum contortum (assembly GCA_963920785.1). Taxonomy (NCBI): domain Eukaryota; kingdom Viridiplantae; phylum Streptophyta; class Sphagnopsida; order Sphagnales; family Sphagnaceae; genus Sphagnum; species Sphagnum contortum. The sequence continues at coordinate 13,140,997 of OY987280.1, forward strand.
GCATCCATTGATGTATGCACATATGGTTTCTAAGTCTAGAGCTCTGAAGTGGTCATTTGTACTATGTTTACAGATGTTTGATCAAAGAAGGTCGGAGCATTGACTATCAGGTTCAATCACCAGAGAGCTTAGGCAATGCTCTTGTTGACAAATTTGTTCGGCCTGCTATTGAGGTATGATGAGGGCAAAATACACACTTCTCCAAATTTCAGATACCTACCAATGCACCTCATGAAGTGCTATGATGTTGCTATGGAGCAGGGTAGAGTGCAACGGTGTAGGTCTTAGAAATGGATTGATCAGCTCAGAGTTCTGGTTTCCAGAAAGGTTATGGTGTGAGAGCAGCATGGGTGTTGAGAGAGAGAGAGAGAGCTCACTGCACCAAACTAGGACTCTATGGTGATATGGTTTAGGGTAACATCCTCTTTGTGCTCACACACTAACATGTCGTTGTACATGCAGTCTTCTCGTGGGAGCGATGAGGTACCCCCAGAGATGATCGTAGTGTTTATGGGGAACAAGGTATGTGAAGACCAATGTTTGATGGAGTTTGGGTATATTCTTTGAAGTTTCTTTTATTGTGTTGGTTGTTGCTTTTGCCTATGAGAATGCGTTATGGATTGTCCTCTATCTGTCCATATGAGTCTCAACAACATATAGAACTAATGCAGAGGTTTCCATGTGCAGCTGCATGCTGTGGACATTTCTCGCACTGATGAATTAGCTTCTTCAGATTTACTTAAGACGCTTGAGGTATGTGTACATTTTGAAGCTTTGTCATGCTGGACTCTTGACAAACTGTGAGACATTGTCTTGTATTGGAAACTGACAGCAAGATCCATCAATGAGATTTCTCCTTCCCTCAATTATGCCATTGGTTGCGCTGATGAACTGTTACACTCACAAAGTAAAGTATAGGCTGGACTAGTGATTATTTTCATATGTTAAGCTGTTGTAGTCCTAAAAGTTGGATAACTGAAAGGCAGAGTTCTGCTGCAACTCTGCAAATTTTCATCCAGCTCTCGCATTGAAGCTTTTTACAGCATTTTTTGAGACTGCTGACAGGTGGGGTTTTCATGTCCATCCACGGGGATCTATTTTTGAAAGATGTTGGCTTGATTTCAATGGTAACATGGATTTCAATGTTGCAATGCAGAGGCTTGTTGCAGGTTCTAAGTACTCATTGTCAATTCCTTATGTGAGCATACGGAAGGATCAAATTTCAACTGCAGAAACCTTGGTTTCTGTTTTACACAGAGAACTTGGAAGTCTGTCAAGAATGGGAGAGGTGGCAGTCTCAGGATCTTGCTCTGTTGGAAAGCAGAGCATCAAGAGGCTTGCAGGTGTTCCTGATCTGAAGGTATTAGACCATGCTTGCAGTTATTCCCTGTTTTCCTCCCTCCCTCCCTCTCTCATGATCGGCCCAAATTCCACATTGGGTCTACGGCCAGTCACAATGCTTCTGCAACACAATCCCAGTAGTGCAGTTCCTTCTGTTGCTGTTCCCCAACCACTCAGTTTCTGGTTTTCTTCTGTTTGTGCCTTAGGGTTGTGTTTTCTCTTTTTCATGGCTGATCTTGTGAAGTTATGCTGTCAGATCTGAAATTTTTTTTATAGACTTTTTATCAGGTTCTCCCTCATTTCTTTTCAGGTTCATTAAATTATAAATCTGGAGAAATTCTGAGTGAAGATACAGTACACCCTCTTCCAGTTCTGCACGACATTTATGGCTGTCTTTTCATAAATTTGTGAATAGAAGTTAATGGTTTTTCACATAATGTTGGAATCATGTGCACAGGAAAATTTATGATAATACTTCTGTATTGTTGTGCCATGATTGAATGGTGTTCACATCTTTACAAAGATTAAGGTTTTCATGAGTTGCACAGAGTATCTTTTATGTGGACCCACTCACACTAAGCGTGGTACTGCTAGGCTTACTTGGAAACAAGGAAGGAAACTAGGGCACATGGAGAAACAGATGTCCTGATGGTTTGCTACACACCTTATCTGGACCGGACTGCTCCTGGCACCACTGTCTCTGAAGGTGCAGTTGAGGGATACACAAATCTTCTTTGTCCATTTTTGCAGTAGGAGGTTGATGCTAGTTAGAGCTGACACAATGATCTCCTCTCAGGAAGACCTTCTTGCTGACCAACTTCAATGAATTGAATTTTCAGCATCTCTTCTGGTTGGACTGACTTTGCACTGTGTATAAATGGGTTTATTGCAGGGCGAGCTTTGAATGAAGTGATATCCAATTTGAGATCATCAGGAACACGCCATGTTGCGCTTTATACATCTGATCCCAAGGGAGCAACAGAGGGACATTTGACAATCAGTGTCCGTCACCTCATTGACTCAGCTTCAGGCAACGAGACCACGAGTTGTGACGCAGTTTGCCGCAGTAGGGCACGCATCCTTGAGGGTGTCTTTGTGGTAAGTAGAAGTGTTTGTGAATTTTCAGCTCTGGTTCTATCTATTTGGTTTTTCTGGTCTAACCTATAAAGGTAGCCTACAGTTACTCTCTACCATTGAGTTCCAATTTGGCAGAGTTGTATGCTTTTGCAAGTCATTTACTGGATTCTAATGTTATTAATTAGTTCATGGTTTTTGGAATCTCTCTTGATACAAGCCATGTAGATATTGACCACTCTAGATCACAGAGCCACTGCACCAATGTGTATTTAACCATGATGATTTCCTTAACTTTGTCATCACATGCTGAATTCTGGGACTGTGAATGTCACATTGGTCTCTAGACTGTGAGTCATCTGTGGTTTGACTGTGGAATCCAACATATTAATGGTCTGTTGGGATTGCAGGCGATTGTTCTTATTACCATCTTGGTATCAGGCCTTTGCTGCATGATGGGTGTCAAAACACCCACCCGCTTTGAGCTTCCAAAGGAGTCATAGGGGATTAAGGGAGAACAAGAATAGTTCTGCAGACATACCAGGCTCTTTTGTTGACCTTTTCTATTGTTAAAAGTCAGTGCTCCAAAAGTTTCATGCACTGCATCATCTCTGATATACATTCGCATGTACCTGTTTCTTGGGTCTCCCATAACTTGATTTGTAACTTTATTTTTAGAGATTTCAAGAGAGATACTGGCTAAATGTCAAGAGGAGGCCTGGCAGGGTGTCTGTGTGTGTGTTGGTTTTCTGTGGATTGGTGGAGGGAAAGTTGTTTGTATATTGGGCAAGCTTTGGTTCCCAAATTACAAATGTTTAGGTCTTGAAGCAAAGCTCTCTGAGCTATAAAAGGGAGACAGTCTTCCTATTTTGTATGCTTAAAATTTGAGGGACATATTGAGCAGATGTTTGTCTCTTCAATTTGATCCAAGCTCTTTGTTGTAACCGTTTATTGGATTAAGCTAGTTTACTCAAACCGCCCATAGCAAGGTGTGTGTATATGTACACCAGCTGTTGAAACTAAATGCCCTGAGAGAACAAATTCAAAAAAAGATGTTTCACATACAGTGGTGTGTACCAAGTGGAGTTTCTGCAGTCCAACTCTTTACTCCACAAGCTGTTTTGAAATATGGGAGGTGTGGAAACCAAAAAAAAATGGTGAGTTTATTCTATGACTCGAAGTTGTGCATCGGGATGTGAGCTTTGAGTTTCTGAATTCGACTCTTTACCCCACCAGCTGTTGGAAGGATGGGAGTTTGAGAACCAAAGAATAAGTGGTGCTGATTTGAGTTCATTCTAAGACTCAAAATTGTGCATTGTGGCTGTTGTTGCCATAGCTTCCACTCTGGCTCCACATGAGTTGCAACAATGCATCATGTCTATAAACATGTTTAGGTCATAGTTATTTCCATTGGAAGGAAAGTGCTATCATCTTTTGTGGGTGTTAAAAGACCCACACTACCATGCAAAAAGGGGCACCACAAAAAGTGCATGCTTAGTGGTAGTCTAGCTTTGCAAACTATTTGGAAGAGATTGACAATAGAAAAGATAAGTTAAAGAAGGTGTAATTCAAGTAGGGCAAAGTGGTGGAGGTTTGGGAGAACATGAGTGAAGTGGGAAGACATGGTGAAAGGACTAGGCAACAATGGAGTTGGGATTGTGGAGGGGGAGTGTGGAGAAAAGGAGCTACAAATGTTGAAGGGGAGGGTGGCAAAAGAGTTTCAAATCATGGAGGGGGGAAGGTGGCAAAGGAAAAGCTACAAACATGGCATTTGCCTTCCAACAAAATGTGACAACAAACATGCACACTTGCATTGGAGGTGTATAAAAAAGATTGGCAAAATGCATTAGTTGATGACACATTTTCAAGTTTGTCAAATGGTATTGGGGTAAAAGAACTTTGTCAATTTTTTTATTTTGTAATGGAATATAAATCTAAGACTTGTCCCCTAATTCTCATTAAAAAAAAAGAGGAAGAATTTTGAGATGAGACTAAGATGAACCTGTTAAATTCAACTCAAGATGAAATTAATTTGCACAAACTAAGAAAGACAACAATTAATGCACATTAGAACCAAAATGATGCACAAATAAATCATGGGCAATCCACATTCACTCGAAAAGCACCATGACCTAGTCTTGTGAAAAAGTCATTGTTCTTTCTTTATAGTATATTTTGTAAATGATAATAAGGATTACATCAAAATGACATAAAATTTCATGATTCCCAAGTTTTGAAATAGTTAAGTTACGAATCTCCTTAATTTTTTGTGAGTTCATATCCAACTTTGATGGCATGATGGTTTTTTAATCACACAATCACCTACCTTCCTTCAACACTCTTCATGCCTTCAACTAGACTAAAAAACAAAACAGATATATGATGCTAAAAGTCATACATGAAAAAAAAAAAAAAAAACTTTGAATTTTCTTTTTCAAACAATGGAATACAATGTCACTTCACTATTCCATATTATCCTCTTGAAAATGGAATTTAGGAATTGAAAAGTAGAACTTAAGTTCAAATAACTAGAAGTATGACAAAAAAATATTAATAATATTAATTCATTTTGAGTTAAGATAGTATAAATTTCATGTTACTTACAAAATATGTCTTACTCGTCCTCTTAGATGATATTGCTCCCATGAACTCTTGACAAGAATCAAACTCAATGTCAACCACCTAAGGATTTTGGGTTATACAATGTTCTTGCATACACTTGATGAAAAGTGCATAAATTTTGATAAAAATGACCTTAAAATGCATTTGCATAGGTTATGGTGATCTTTCAAGGATCAAAGGCTATATATTGTATGATCTAAATGACAAGAAGGTTTCTGTAAGTGTGGTGTTATATTCCAAGAGGAATCAATCATTTGTGGATGAACATCAAATCATATTGATCGCTTGCTTTCAGCTCACAATAAAAATGATGAATTTTACATGGTTCCAAAAATGACCCTTCATTGTGTAATGAAAATCAACCTCATACCACATACCACACACTCTTCATCATTTTCACCTTCATCAAATGCATCAACCCTTGAGAATGGTGGAAAAACAATACCCACCCAATACCATTTTCCAAATATAATCTCAAAATGGCTACCACCTCGTCAACAATACCTTCATTACAACTTTCAACTTGCCATTGTTCCCAATCAAAATTCTCACTTAAAAGAATGAAGGTGCATAAGTAGTACAAAAATATGATTATGAAATTTCATTTTATTAACTCTTCTTCCATGGCCCAAATATGTCAACCTAATACAATAAAAGAAGCACTTGATAGCGTGTGCTCAAATAATTAGTAGAGAGGAATGGAAATCTGAATATAAAATTTTAATACAAAAAACATACATGGAGTTTAATGGGTCTACCACCAAAAAGATCAATCATAAATATCAAGTGGTTATTTGCCACAAGTACAAATTTGAAAGAAAAAGATTTTTTAAAAAACTCAAGGCTTACCTAATAGCTTGTGGTTTTACTCAACAACTTAAGGTTTTTTTATTATAAAATAATAATATTATAAAATATTAAAATGACATCCTTAGCAACATTATTGTTTTAAACAACAATACATGATTACCACATACATCAACTAGATGTAACAACCACATTATTTCATGGGGAACTATATTTTTAAAATTATGTTTATCAACCTAAATATTTAAATCAACTAGGATAAGAATATTAAGTCGTTAGTCTTCTAAAATCCTTATATATGGTTGAAATGGACATCTAGAGTTCGACATGTACAATTTGACATTCACTTATTTCAATTTGGTTGTACCAAATGCATATGTGACACAAAAATTTACATAAAACTCAAAGATGAATGTTTTATCATTCTTGGGCTATACATAGATGACCTCATATTCATTTCAAATGTCCTTGGATATTTGCTAGCAAATAAATTATCTCTTTCCATTATGTTTGACAAACATAGTTAGAATACATTTCAAGGGTACATAATGTGCAATGTTATTGCTCCAAGTGATAAATTATCATTGCAACAAAATATATATCATTGATATTCTTTCCATGTTTAATATGGTCAATTGTCAACCTATTAATACGTGCATTTGAAGTGGACATAAAATATTCCAACACTATGACACCCCCAAACATTAAATGAAAAATAAGCTATGAAATTTTTGCTTTATTCAATGCAATTGAAAGGTTACAATATTGAATGATTTCCATACACTCAAACCTTGCATATTTTATAAATCAATTGACATAATTCATGACAAATTTTAGTCCTCAACATTAGGTAGGCATAAAATGTGTCATGTGATATGTTAAAATACCAAACAATTGGTATAAAATAATTTGTTAACCTCACATCTATTTCAAATTCATTGCAAGGATGGAACAATGTTGATTGAACTAATGATCTTAATTCTTGCCATTTCACAACTAGTTACTTTTACACTTGAGTCTAGGAAAATATCATGGAAAAATAATAACCAACCCAGATCCTTATCCTTATCTTCATTAGATCAAAAATATTGTTGCATCCTCAATAAAAAGATTATCTAGATTTGTCATTTATTTTTAAAAACTAAGCTTACCACTTACCTTCACAAGTACTTTATTTTGTGGTATTTCTAGTCGTGTGTAGCCCTAGCTGAATAATCAATATTCCTTCATACATTCAAACATATTGAAGTTTTGGTATCATTTTTTATGGGTGAAAGTCGATCCACAAGAACTTATTTTACAATATACTCTAATGGAACAAATGTAGGTTAACATTCTTGCCAAATCCTTACCCAAATGGTAGCATGTTCCCTATTGTGCCGCTATGGGTATAATAGGCTTCAAGAACAACTTGACCACTTGTTTGAAGGGGAGTAATTCAACAAGCAATCAAAAAAGTTTTTTCTTTCACATTCATGAATGTAATTGAAGGGTGAGTGATAGCAACTAGTAAATTAGTTACCTTGCATTTAGTATGCATAGTCTACATTATGGATACCAAAGGACATAACTTTTCAATCTTGGATTAAACTACAAATTATTTCTTTGTTCTTCTTCTTTTTAGATGATTATATTACATGCAAACATATTTATACAACAATATTTCATTTCTTATTTTTCACACATCATAAACTCCATATGCAAGCATTTGCAAAGTTGTAGTGCACTTCTAAATGCTTGACAAGCCCGTGACACCAAGATATCTTTTCTACATGAAATATAAACCATGATCAACAATGTTGTTCATACCTTGCAAAAACTAGTGTGTTTCTCATTGTCTAGCGATTCAAAACTCTCATTGTAAACAAGTATGGGCCTAAAGGAGTTTTGATAAATCCTCTCATGCCCAAGTTGTCTTTCTCTCTCCAAGTTGGGTGACCTCGCAAGTAAGGATCAACCAAGTTTTGAAACCCTACAACCAATTTCTTCATCAATTTGGTGCAATTTATCCTCCATCTTGTAACCCATGTACGAAAGAGCTCCTCAACTTTTGTATCCATCAAACCCACTTCAATCTAGGCTTTGTAGTGTTTGGATAGAAACAAGTTGAAAGAAAGAGAGAAATTGTTTTTGTAGTGGTTGCATTTCGTGACATTTCGTAGGACTTCTTTGCTCAAGAAGCTTAGAAGTGAGCATTGCAACAAAAGCTTGTATCACAAAATCATAAAACAATTGGAGGATTTTTTTTAGGTGCAAAATGGAGGTACTTCTATAGGGAGGGTATATTTCATTTCAAGGAGGGTCCTTAGTTCTTACACTTAAGGTGCATTCACACCTAATGCTAAGTTGGTATTAAGTGAAAATCTAGGTGGCATCGTAGGTGACACCCAAAATGGGTGATTGTTTAATATTAAGTGAATGTTAACTTAACATCAAATCTTCATGGTAAATAGGTTTAGGTCCTAAATGACTAGCTTGGTGTTAAGGGACTTAATACTAGAGTCCTTAACACCAAGTGTGAATGCACCTTTAGTAAAGTTCTCTCTTGATAGAATTATAGGGAGAGGAGAGACCCAATGCATCTGACATGAAAGTTGGAACCACACTTGTGGTAAGTATATGAAGCAATGTGAAGTGCATGCACTCAAGGTAATGGGTATGTAAACTTGAAAGATCCACCTTCCTCTCCAAGCAAAGGGATGGATGGCATTGCCTTGACCAAAGTTGGTTGTACCTTATCTTCTTGGGTTATCTTTGTATTGGGACCAAGAGAAATGGGAGAAAGTGAATAAAGACACACACACACACACACACAAGAAAAAAGGGACTGAACTGAGCCATTGAATATGCCTACTTGTGGTGCACAAAAAATGGGTGCTCAAAAAATGGACTAGATATGGTAGGGTAAATCATCATCCTCTATTTGTGGTAAACCAATGGGAGATTTTATAAGAGAGTTTGAGAAGAAGTAAGTGAATTGCTTGTTGCTTTGGTAGATGGGAGATTTGAGTGTCCAACTAAAGTATTAAAAGAAATAATTAATTAATTAATTAAAAATCTCTTTTTTGGGTTGGAAATTGTGAGTACAACTTGCCTTATGTTTTACTAAATGAATTATTGAAGAAGATGATTGATTTTCTGGGCTGCACTTTGTTTTCTTATATAAATGGGTAAGTCTCTTATGGTACAAGCAACATAAAAAGTATTGAAATATGCAGTTTGAGTAGAACAGACCCTTTAGTTATTATTCCATTGCAATTATTTTTCTTTGAATTTTTTTTTTAAAAAAAATTAATTTTGGTTCAGAACTCAATCCAAGTGCACTCATATTTTTTGGACTTCTTTTCAAATTTTCATGACTTTTTATAGATCTGTAATAGGATGATTATGGAGTACCCAATTCTATGCTATTCCAGGTCCTACCTTAGATAGGATCAGTGATTTTTTCCCACAAAATTTGTCACTTTTTTATTAAAAAAAAGGGGGGAAATTTCTTGTTTTTCTAGTGTAAATTCGACTAATTTTTCTATTTTTAAAAAATCACCAAATGATCTATATCACAAATTTGGGGGGGGGGGAGGAAAAAGAAAAAAAGAAGAAAAAAAAAACCTTGGTTAGAATGGTTGAAACTTGAGGCCTCTAAAGCTCTTTGTGTGAAGAAAAATCCAAATTTTAATTTTTTAAAATGGAAGAACCAAAATAAAGCTTGAGGAGACGAAATGATTGGCCAGGACTCCCCAGCCCACCCTCCAAAAAACAAAATTGCCAAAATCCCGGACGGAGGAGGTCCAGGGTTCGAATCAGCAACAGCAGGAAACTGGATGCGGTACCCCGAATTGGCATCGCCACCGCCGCCGAATGTTCGCTCGCTCGCTCGCTTGCATGCGCAACGCAACGCAACGCAGAATTCTACAGCAAGAACAATAGATAGAGAGTTGGATCATCATTACCCATTTCATCAGAGCTTTGCACTGATTTTTGAAGCTCCGTCTATCACTAGAAAAAAGTGCATATGGAGCAGCAGCAGCAGCAGTACTCTGGTCTGAAGGCCCAGACGCGTCTGGCTCGCATCTCGTCCCACATGTTATCATCTCCACAGGTGCAATTTCTTCTTCCTCTTTATCCAACCATGTCTGTCACTAGATTTGGGCTAATTTAGCGATGCTGGGATCTCGCGAAATTTTGCAGAATTCTTTTGTGCACACTTGTGTGTGGATTTTATTTGCGTATGGGAGTTCTGTGATGATGTGTCTCTCATCTATCTTTCTCATGATGATCTATCTTTCTACTTAGGGATTATGGCAGCATGCATGCATTCTCATATTTTTTTCTTGTTTTTTATGAAATGGCATTTCTTTCCATCCAGGGGCTGCAGATGGGAGGGGTGGAGAGAGAGCTTACAAGGGCACGAGGCGCAGCTCCAGGGTTTAAAGTGGCAGTTTTGGGGGCAGCAGGTGGCATTGGACAACCCTTAAGTTTGCTGCTCAAGATGAATCCCCTGGTGTCTACCCTGCATTTGTATGATGTTTTCAACACTCCTGGAGTCACTGCAGATCTCAGTCATACCAATACTTCTGCTGTGGTATGTGAATCATTTTTGTTTCCAGATGTTTTTTTCACAATCTGATGCAAATTGCTTCTGTGCACCAGCAAATCCTTGGTCTCTCTTTGTTTTGATGAATTGGTGAATTTTGTTAATTGGCACATATGGTTTGTGGGGTAAAGGTGCGAGGTTATCTTGGAAAGGATCAGTTGGGACCTGCACTGGATGGGATGGATTTAGTCATAATTCCGGCTGGAGTCCCAAGGAAGCCAGGAATGACACGTGACGACTTGTTCAACATCAATGCTGGAATTGTGCGCACCTTGATTGAAGGCGTTGCAAAGCATTGTCCTCAGGCAATAATCAACATCATCAGCAACCCTGTGAATTCCACAGTGCCCATTGCTGCTGAGGTGCTGAAGATTGCAGGTGTATATGACCCCAGACGTCTCTTTGGCGTTACTACCCTGGATGTCATGCGAGCCAACACTTTTGTGGTAACCTCTGTCTGTCTGGCCCTAGACTTGGTTTCACAAAGATTCTGTATCTGCACAATCTCCTTCTGACATGGTGTGATACTGCACCAGTCACAAGTTTGTAACATGATCCATACATTTGTCAGTGTCCAAAAAGTCCCTTGACATTTTTGACTTGTTTCAGGGGTCTTACTGCTGCCTTTTTTTGTTGAAGTTACTCATGTGGGTTGGGTGCTTTTGTCACACATAGTTCACTTGGAATGTCTTTACATATTTCTTGGTCTGAACATTTGGACACATCGTTCTGCAAATTTGTGAATTCGAGGGTTGTACAGGCAGAGGTGATCGGTGTGGATCCTAAGGAGGTAAATGTGCCAGTAGTAGGTGGACATGCTGGCATCACCATTCTTCCACTCTTGTCACAGGTCAGATCTCCACATTGACATGTGTACTCAGTGTATTCCTGCTTTGCAATATATAGTCATATGGTTCATTGGTGCATTACTGATTTATTTACTGTGCAAGTGTGCTGAATTGTATACTTGTGAAACCAGACCAGTCCTCCATTCTCATTCAACAGTAAGGAGGTTGAGTACCTGACAAATCGTATTCAAAATGGGGGCACAGAAGTGGTTGAGGTAATTTCTCCCACCCTCAAATCTCTCTAGAGCATGTTTGAAATTTATGCTGGACTAGAGCTATTTTGTTTCTGTAAATTGACTTGGCTGTTGCATTGCCTGTGTGTAGGCAAAGGCAGGAACAGGCTCAGCCACTTTGTCAATGGTAAGTGCTCTTCATCTATGAGGTTGATATAATATTTTGCTCAAAATTTTTGGACAGCTTGTTACTAACGAATCTACACTCACCGTCTCGAGTTGATGGAGTCAGTGGGGTCATGGCAGCTTGTTGCTGCTACTCATGATGAAGATCATGCTCTGACACTTTGTGGGTGATGATCACACAGTTATGACCAGACTCATTCCTGTCATGTTAGATTTTGGTCTTGCTGAAACTGACAGATGTTGAAACATTAGAATGTCAAAGAACAGACTATTGAATACCTGAGGACTGTATGGTAATATCGACAGTGCAGCTTATCCTTTTTTGTAGGAAGTTTGGAAGCTCTTATTCCCTCCTTTTGCTTCAATTGAGAACTGGACACCAATGCAATGAACATTTGTGATTGCAGGCATATGCTGCAGCAAAGTTTGGAGAGGCATGCCTTCGTGCGTTACAAGGAGAAACTGGCATTGTAGAGTGTGCTTATGTTGCATCAGAGGTTGGAAATCACATTGAAGTCTCTTCTTTAGTGTGGGAATGGTTTTCTGTTGTCTTATATATCATTGTGATATATCAGGTTCATTTGAAGAATTTTCAGTTGTGTCAAGTCTTAAATTGCCTTCTGTAACAGTCTGAGCTTCTTGACAGGTGACAGAGTTTCCTTTCTTCGCTAGCAAGGTTCAGCTTGGGCGAACTGGAGCTGTGGAGATTTTTCCTCTTGGTCCACTGAACAGCTTTGAAAGGTGAGTCCTGTGTTCACTCGTGTATGTGTGCAAATTGGTGGCCTGTATTGTCTGCATGCATGCATGGCAGTTTAAAATGGGTGCAGCCTGAAAGATGTCTCATGTTGTTAAATTTTCTTTGCAGGGAGGCATTGGAAAAGATGAAAGCAGAGTTGCAAGGGAGCATCGAGAAAGGGGTTAATTTTGTACACAAGCCCAAATCCTCTTAAGACCATTGTGCCCATGTATGAATGAAACTTGTGGATGTTGATGTCTTTTAGTTTTCCTCCAGGCTCCTTGAGCAATTCTTCTGTGAGATTGCAAAATGCCAACCCCTGTGCAAGATGCAATGGGTGGTAGGTATATGTCATCCTGTTAATTCTTGTCTGTTTATCTGGCAAGCAATCTGTGCATTGTGGAATGCAAAAGCCTCAAGACAAGCTTTCTCAGTTTGAAAGTCGACCACATCTGAAGAAATGTTTGCTAATCCAAGTTGGGAATTGGTTCATGTCATTGCTGTGCTGCATGATTCCATAGGTATCTGTGCTTCTTGAGTCTTAGCACATGCTGATATGTGTAGGGTAAAACCCCAGGGTGCTCCCCCATCCTAGGCCCCTTATTTTGGGAATATCCTGCACCAATAGCCTTTGCCCATCATAAAGCACAAGGTGAAGGTCACATGAACCTAAACAGAGGTAGATTATGAGGCATATGAGGGGGAGTGTTCTTACACCTACTCCCATAAGAGTGGAAGGGATCTTATGCCCATGTTATCTTAGACCAATTAGTATGTGTGTGATCCCTCCCACTCTTAAGGAGTAGGCATAAGATCCCTGCTAGAAGTTTTCCAGGAAGGGTATTCATGGATTTAAGGTGCCCACCAAGTACACTGAGAAATTTCTCCAAGTGCTTTATCATAGATGGTCAGTACCACAAAATGTTGTTAAAGGTTCCTCAACGTGGTTTTCTCTTTTCTCTAGTGTTGCAGGTACCTCTTTTTCACACTTGCTAATTGTTCGCTGTTATGTTGTCACCTTACCCTGGTCTTACCCTTAAGAGAGATTTTTTTAATTGAAAAATGATAATAATAACAATTTTCACCACTCATGCAATATATATTATCACACATTTAATGTTGTTCAAGTGTTACTGTAACACAATTGTAACTTTGAATTTACATGGCAAAGATACATTTTGTGGCATGTTGTTTTGATTACATAATGTTTAAGGGCATTGCAATTATGTACTTTCAACTAGCCAACATGGAAAATAATTTGCAATGCAACAAAATTTGACATAACATGTAGTTATCATGAAAGGTTGTTGAATTTTAAGGTTAAGGCATTTATATTGCTAGACCCATTTCAAAGAACCTTGCCACCAACCCTACTTGAGAAATTTGGAGGAAAAAAACCCATGTACATTAGTGTGGTTTAAAAACAAACAGAAATTGCAAATATCTTGAAATTGACACTTCAATTCGATGCCATTATGACACTTTTAAAAGGATAAATATTTATACCACCTTATTAATGCCACCTTGTAGCAAGATTAGCTTGATCATGTGGAACTTGCATAACTATTACAATGTAAACTCAACACAAGTGTCATGTTACAGTAGATAGGTCGGTGTCCATATCTTAGTGTATCAAAAGTTTTGCATTTATCCACTGATGGTTCATTGTTTTTAGACTACAAAAAAAAAGTTGTAATTGGTGTCTTCTTCCTTTTCAATGTAGTCTTCTTAACGCCTTCTTCCTCTTTGCTAGTGTCCTCTTCCTCTTTGCAATGGTTTTATTGGTGCCTTTCTTGATGCCTTGTTCCTTTTTGTGGTGTCCTTCCTATTCTATTCATCATATTCTTATTTTTTTCATCCCATATTTTTCCTATTTTATTTGTCCTCTTCTCCCTATTTTCTTTGTTTTGTTCTTTCTATTCTTCATGTTCTTCATCGTGTTGCCATCCTCCTCTTCACAACCATCACTTTTGTTGTTATGCTCTTATTACCCCATCCTCCCCCCGCCCACTTGTTTCATTTGTATCACTTCACAAAATGATGCAAGCTTGTTACAATGTGGCCTCATGCAAGCATCCTAGCCCTTATTTGACTCATAATCTTTTTTTGAAGTTCTATTATGACCCCAAGGTTAACACCCTTGTATCCTAACCCCTATGCTTCATAAACCTACTTGGAAACTTTCATGGAAACAATATTTAACTTCCTTAACAACTAATGTAAACCAAATTATAATAAAGCAACTTTTGCATGTCTTTCGATTGCACACTTTGTTACCCATTCTTCCATAACCAAACAATCTATTTACCTTGTTGGTTTTATTTTCCTCTTTCTCCTTTTGCTTTGCTTTTCTAATTTCCTTTGTAATTGCCTTAACCATTGTTTTTCTCTCTAATATACTTAGGTATTGTATAAAAATCACAACATGTGACTACAAATAATCAAATAATGGTTCTTTGCCTTTGGTCTATCTTACATGCAAATGAAGTAATGACAAAAGGTTGTGGAAGTTCATTGATTCTTACATTAAATTTGAAGAGGTTTATTTGTGGAATCATGGCAAAGCCCCACCTCTTGCATTTACTATATACATTTTCATTTACTTTTGAAAATTTGAACTTTTCAAGCTTACTACATTAGGAATTAGAAGTTCTAAAAAGGATTGTAGCTCATGATCTATGTTATTTGGTAAGGACATGTTTTTGTAAAAATACAATTGAAAGGAAAAATGAAAGAGTTTTCTTACATAGACGTTTTCAATTTTGCCCATGTAACTTGTTGTCTTGACAAACTCTTTGGGAAAAAATCTAAAATGTTAAAAAAATGGGGCAATCACCTTGTTGGCTTTTCATTTAGGTTGCTAATAAATGTTTGTAGGATCTAAGGATTAAATTTGGTTTGCTAATAAATGTGCATATTTGTTGGGTACAAAGGATCAAATTGCCTTTCATGATGTTTGTGCACATTAAGATTGTTAAGGTTTTTCGTAGTAATGGTCAATTACATGCCTTTTAATGTAACAAAGTCATCCCCTTTACTAAACAATTTCTTTTGATTTTTGTTGTTGAATAAAATAAAAAAATGGCCCAAAACACCCCCATTACCAATTTAAAGACCTTTGCTTGTGTTGTTGGAAGGTTGAAAAATGAACCCTAGACCCTTAGACCAAACATTTCATTTGGTAAAGTTTGACAATTGTTTCCTCCAATGGTTAAGTATGGCACTTATAACCATATAGTGAAAATACTATCACATGCCCTTCCCATTGGTTTTGGTCTATGCACTAACATGTGCAACTTTGCTCCCCATCATGAAACAAAACCACAAACTAGTAGTAAAAAAAAAATCATTGTATATAAGCTATTTTCACCCCCTTAATTGCACATCTAAAACCATCCTTCCAAATTCATGCACCAAAGAAATTGAATGAATTTTTAAAATCTAAATGTTTAGTAATGGGTATGTTATTGAATAATTTAAAAAAGCCATTGGCAAACTTTCACCGATTGTTCAAACATTAGCCATCAAATAACAAAGTGTGTGTCGTCTATTTACAATAGTGTTTCACACAATGTTAATTTTAAAGTTTTTGGTGTGCAAAATTGGTGATTTGTTTTGTTACAAACATATTTTACATTGAATTTTTTTCTTTTCCAATTTTTCTCAAAATGGAATTTGCAAAGTTTGAAATTTTTGCCACAAAAAAAGAGTGGTTCCACATAGATTTGAAATTCAATGCCATTGCCATAAATTTGACCATTAGTTCAAAATGAAATTTTATGTATTCACAATGATCTTTGATTAGTACAATGAACAAACTTTAATATTCTTTAAGAAACAAATGAAATAGAAAAAAAATGTTATAATGGATTTGACCAAAAGGTTCACCAAGTTGCATTCAATGGTTTTTTTCCAAATTTGTGTAGAGGGCAGTTGGCAATCATATTACTCAAGAGGACAATCAAATTAAAGGTCAAAGGGGGAAGTAGAAAAATCTATGGTTCCTCCTATAATTTGACATGATGTTGGTGTAGCCAATTTAAACTAGGGCTACTTGGTTTATGAACATGATGATACAATTCAATTAACAAAAGTTTGGTTACTAGAACTTCCAATGGACAAATGGGATTACCAAAATAAAAAAGCCATCTACCATATTTTCTAAAAATTTAAACACCAAAACAATTATATCCCATTTGTTTCATAATTTTAGGGAACCATAATTCATTGGTTTCCCTCTCAAGAACCAATTGGTCCTCTCTATGGCACTTCATACATAACAAAACAATTCCCAACTTGGACTGTATGTAAGAATAGTGACAATTATACCTGCATCCACCAAATCATTCAACCTTGGAAGTTGGGCAAAATAGTATAATGCAATTGGAAAACAACAACATATAAAAGTTTTTCCCATTCAACCCATATTTGTCCTTAGGATGCCATTTTCCTTCCAAAATTCCCATAATCATGTAAGTGTTTTCTTCTAGTTCAACAAATAATATGATTGTTTCTTCTAGAGATTCCTAAAGCCCAAAATACAATTGAACATACCACTCAAATTGCTCATAAAACCCCTAAATTCCTTCCTCAACTTCCTTGAATTGGTCCCTACATACTACTTCTAATCTTGGATCTTTTACCCTAAAGTTCACAATGCAATAGACTAAAATGGCTCCAAAAAAAAAATTGAAATCTATAATCAGGCATTTTCCCCAACCACAAAAAAGAACCAAAAACACCTAACCTACCAGCATTGGACTTCAATATTTATGCATTCCACTAAACAAAAAAGACATTTAGTTTTTCTTTTAAGACCACCAAAGTTTCAAGCTTGAATAGACTTTCATTTTGAAATGCAAGCTTTCAAAATTTCCCCACCATCACAAAATACATGGAACCAATCCATCGCAAAGCTCCACAATCCATCTTGAATAACAAACAAGAACAAAAATAAGCTTATGAATTTACTAACAAAACAAACAGACCAAGCACCCACAATCCATCGCCTCCATGAATGCAAGCACTTGCACACATAAAACAAAATAGACAAACAACCAACTACTTAGAGAAGACACAATTACCATGTTGGTGAATGATCAACACTTCACATTAAGTGTCAAATTAGGGTAATCTAGTTAATCCCCTTTTCATTTTTTCACATTTCTACCCATTTTAGATCACATTGCAACTTTTTTTCTAAATATAGTGACTTAGATTTTTTCCCTTTGTAATATGGCAACTTGTGCCCAGTTTTTGTAAAAAAACTTTGTACTTTCTACACCTTCCTTCTTTTGTATGGCAAGTTGCAAAATTTTGCCAACAAAGAAACATTGGTATATTGCATATTGTAATTCCCAAGGTTGCCAAAATGGATGTGTTGACACATCTCTCAATGTCCATCCAAACGATTATTTTTTTCATAAGAATGTCCTCTTATTTAAACTTAGGTTTTCCATCTAAGCAAAGATTGGACTTACCCTAACATAGGGGCCAATATTACCAAAATGCCAAAAATTTGAGAAACATCGATTTGGGAAATATGACATTGTGATGGGAACAAGGACAAAAATAAATGAACATATGTTCTCCATTTGTTCCCTTCAACCCTATTATATATCATTCGATCCATCATCCCATTGTCCTTCCCAATGCCTTCATTGTCCATTGCACTATCCTTATCACTTTTTTTTTGTTGTTGAAGTTGAACTTTCACAATATATGTGTATGTTCACATTATCCACCTTATATTTTTTGTTGTCCTTCTTGGATCCACCATCATCCATTTGGTTATCCCCATCGTTACTTTGTCACCTATGCATTGTCAAATTAATTTTCTTCAAATTCGTTATTCCCATAACACCCTTCATTGCTTTTGCAATGCTCCTATAGTCCACTTAGTTGTCATCATCATTCATTTGCCATCAAATTGTGATTTAAAGGGAAAAAAAAGAACCATCCACCTTGACATTTTTCTCATCTTTTGGTGTCCCCTTGGTTCTTTGATTCACTTTAGACTAAATTACCAAAGAAAAGAAAATGTCCTTAACATTCACCCCAACACCCCATTGACATGTTTTACACCCCCATCACCCACCTTATTGTCCCCATAGCTCGTTTGGTGCCAAACTACTTGAAAAAAAATGGATACATCATTCACCTATCACAATCCTAATTAGGGCTACAAGTAATGAATCTAGGAACAAAGCCAAAACATAACATGAGTGAAATATACTTTCACATGAAAGAAAAACCTCTAGGAATCAAGTGAAGCATTCCAAGGACTTTGGGAATGAGCTCTCGTTTTAAGGGTAGGGATTTGCATGAAATTTACAATGCTCGTAAGGGAAATTTGGGGATCAAATCACGTTCAAAACAATGATCTTTTAACTATTTGCAAAAACCTTGACACTGAATGTAATAATAAGGGGTCATGTGCTTGAAATAGACATGTTTCCAAGGAATTATGACACTCTACATATTTGAAATTATGTGTCCTCCTTTGGGTATACATTTTGAGACTCTCAAGAAAATGGCCACTCTAATGTAATATTTATGAATAATTTCAAGATATATTATAAGGAAGGAGGTGTTGTTTTTTTTCCAAGTCCAAGCCATGTGATTTTGAAGCCAATCCATGAATCGATTTTGATTCTATTTACATTTTCACTTGCATTGTGTATCATATGAAATTAATTTCATTCAAAGATGTTCATGAATAAATAAATATCACTTTGTCCTAGTCCCCTCTTGAGGTTGTCACGTGTTTCGTTTGTTTTAATTTAAGGAACTAAATAATGTACCCTAGATTTTTCTTTCATTCCATTATTATCATTTCAAGGAATTACCACCAATACTTTGGGACACATCACCACCCTTTGCACCTTGCCTTTCCTTGTTGGTATCAATGTAATCCCCCCATTGCCATCTTGTATCCGTGTCCTTGTTGTCCCCATTGTCTTGTCACCCACAATGTCTTCTTCATCACCCTTGCCCCAACCTCATCATCTTTCACCTTTGTTGTCCCATCCAAGTTCGTGTGGGATGTTCTTAGCCTAGGATGCCATAGATCTAATCTTAAAATTATGTTGAGATGTTTGAATTTGTGACATATGGCAAATCGATATCATGTTTTGGGACATCTTGCCAAGACTTAGGGTTGGCAACATTGGCAATTCCCCCGATATGTTGATGGATAGGTAATATCAAAACATGGATGAAATTGACAATATAAATGACAATAATGATGAAAAACAATGGTCATGTGTATGACATTAATGTCATATACCACATGGACGCAATTAATCAACCAAATGAAAATTTTACCAAATTGATGAAACTTGGTTGATGATGTTGATGACATAAATGTTGTTGGCCATGTGAATGAAATTCAAACACATTTACGATGGTCGTTTCCATCCATTTTAATGTGGATTCAAATTCATCCATTTATTTCCAGGCATGTACCCTTTTGTGATGCATGTTGTGAATTTTATTAACGAATTTTCTCATCCTTGAACAATTTCATCCATGTTAATTACATCCATTTGTGAAACTCCATTGATGGAAAGGGGGCAAATTCCCAAAAAGGGGCCTAGGACAAAGGAGTAGCTGAGTCCCACCCTACATTTTGAGAATGTCCCAACTCCTTGGGCCTTACCCATCATAAAGCACCAAGCGCAAATGTTATCATCGACCCAAACATAAGTAGATAGAAAAGGTGATAAGAGTCAAGAGTCCCCTAAGGCATACAAGAGGTCTCAAAGGTGTAAGCATAAGGGGCCTCTTGTTTTGAGGAGGCATTATTATTATTGTGTATAACATGCGCCCCGAATACACTAGGAATTTTCTTTAAGTGCTTTAACATGGTCACATTTCATGGTATATGTACATATGTTGAACTCCCTCTTTGTGTTGATAGAACAACGTTTGATTCATTTTACATCCTTGTTGAAATTGTTGATTGTTCCATGATCTTGAACTTTCATCCCTTTTTTGTCAATTTTTTAAATTTATTTCATTACTTATCCTTTTTCCTTTTCACCTCTTCCCTTTGCTTTTGCCAAGCTTTCAGACCTTCTACCACTACAAAGTTTAACTACTTTAACTATTTTTTTTCATATTCGGGTTGTGACAACCTCTAAGTTAACTATTTTTTTTCATCCTCGGGTTGTGACAACCTCTAAGTTAACTATTTTTTTTCATATTCGGGTTGTGACAACCTCTAAGTTAACTTTTTTTTCATCCTCGGGTTGTGACAACCTCTAAGTTAACTATTTTTTTCATCCTCGGGTTGTGACAACCTCTAAGTTAACTATTTTTTTTCATCCTCGGGTTGTGACAACCTCTAAGTTAACTATTTTTTTCATCCTCTAGTGGTAACAACCTCGGGTCACCACTTAGTGTAGTTAGTGACGTTTTAGTGGGTTTAGATTTTTAATGGTAGAAGGTCTGCAAGCTTTTCCCCTTCTACGTCTTCCCTTACCTTTTCTTTCTAGATCCGAATGTGCCCCCACCCATCACCCTTTCCAAAGGCACCCCACCCACCAACCTCCGCAGTGCCCCACCCAACAACATTTGCTTATTTGTTGCTCTTAGTAAACAAATAAAAACTTATGGCCATTTATGTCTTCCTTGGAGTGTGCGTGTTTTTTTTCGATTTTTTTCCTTTTTCCAATAAAAATAATTGGGAATAATTTTTTTAAAGAGTAAATTTGACCTTTTTTTCTAATTTTTGGGGGGAAAAAAACTTCAATTTTTTAATACAAAAATTGAAAAGCCAAGAACCTTGTGATATGTGTTGTGTGTGTGTGTGTGTGTGTTTCTTTGTGTTGGAGGGGTTCCTAGCTCCTACTTACACCCACCCCCCCATGCAACTTCATTGCTCCAATTATTATGACATTTTTTTCCCCTTTGGACCAATGGGGTTCCCACCATGAGCATACTTCCTACAACAAACATTATTTTATTTTAATTTTTTCCCATGGCACCAAGAAGAGTTCATGTTGCATCAAAACACGAGAAGGAAGTGAATCAAAATCATTTCCCTTTTTTTTTAAAAAGGATTTGAATCTGATTGGTAGGGCTAGAGTGAAAGACTAATGAAATTGGAATTTGGCCACATTTGACACCACCCACCCCCCCCCAAACAAAGTATATTAATAGAGTCCCAACTTTGGTAGTTGGAAAATTGAAAGTGTCAACTTTTCAATAAAGTAAGGCACTCTATTGGTCGGCATACAATTTTGGGAAGGGGGGAGGGGGACTTAGGTACCTATGCACACCACCCATTGGTCCTTTTAGGGATTCCACCAATGGGAGTGTTGGAATGATGAGTCCTATGTCCCATAGGGTAACCAATGGCCCAAACGAAAAGGTAAAAAGGTTTAAATAATAACATGTAAAAAACCATAGCTAGGTAAGAAGAAGGAGAGTAAAATAAATATAGGGTGGTAAAATATATGATTGACTTTTTTTCTCTTTTTTTTTTTTTTTTTTTTTTTTTTCCAGAATCAAACAAACTTAGGGTAAAAGCCTTATAAATTAATTTTTAAATTAATTGGAAAAATCTCAAAAAAGTCATGTGTTAGGCAAATTCCAAGTTCCCCTCCTCATTGTGCCTTGGTCCTCTTGTGGGAACCACTAGCCTGATTCCACGGCGTAAGATGTCGTCTTCTATTATTAGTACAAGTAAAATTATAGAGGATGGCACTTTATGCTCAAAGCCCCTGTCCATTTACGTTACGTAATGGCACATACAAGCCTGTTGTTAGGGTGAGCTGAGCAACGCCACCCAAGGTTTACGGGCAAAGGGCGACGACCATTCCACAACATTAATGTCTGGGGTGGGAGACTCAACGATTTAGACAAAAAAAATCATGTTCAAATAGACATTTTGGTCACCATTAGGAGGAGCATATGATCATCACCAGAAGATTATGCCATATAATGCAGTAAAGAAAATGAAGTAATCTGTCATCCAAAGACCTCGGTAATGTATTTAGGTGATTGTCATCATAAAAGGACTGAGTGCAGAAGCCACAACCTGAATTGAACCTTGATCATTATTTGATATAATTGCACTAGGGAGACATTCTGCTACGTAATTGGCACAAACTTAGTAGATGATTCTTTTGACCTCAACCCCTGTTTTATGTACTAGAGAGCAAGCTGTAGACGGTGGGATTATGCAAGGTAAGCATTCCATGCATGGGTGAGCTAATAGGCCAAGACTGGGGTACGGGTACCTGACAGAATCCACCGTCTACAGCTTGCTCTTTGACATTTACGGCACTGGAACGCTGTTGGAACGCTGGAGACTCGAAGAGGAACAAATAATGCATAATGTGGTGGCCACAAAATCGGCAAGCTGGGCCGATTCTACGGCAATAAAGAGTTGAAAAAAAAAAGTGGCGGAATATGTAACATGCAAGTTACATGCATTTTTGAAAAAGCTTGTTGACCCTGGAAACTCCCTGTAGGGGGGGAAGACCCAAGGGCGGAATCTTCACCTAAGTGACAATTATAGTAGAGTTAAACAAATTCCACCCAGGAATTTATTTTACCGAACAAAATTTTATTTATTTATTTTACAACAACGACCCCCCTCCTTTCCCCACCCCCCCCCCCCCCCCGGCTCAATTTTTTTACAACCATACAAAATTTCCAACACCTTCGTTGTTGCTGCAACTGCATGCGGCAGAAGCGGAATTTAAAGGTAAAACCCACCAGGGACGCGGTCCACATGCCAAGTGGTACTTGTACTACTCTAAGTCACCAGCCAGCATTAACGCAGCTCTCGTCAGCTAAACTGGGAACGTATGATACGTGTGTTATTTTTACCTTAAGTGGTAAAAAAAACTAGAAACTACCAAGTAAGTTAACTCCTGCTCACACACGCTAACTAATTAAGTCAAAATTTACCCCCACCCCCGTGACCCCACCCATCTTTGCCTTTTAAAATTACTTTTAACCGCTCAATCCAGCGCCGTGACAGAACCGTAAACCTACAGTCAAGGTTGGTTACTTAATTTTTGTCTGTTAAATTAGCGGAAGGAGCAGTAGCCAAGAGTAGGTAATTCTTGAGGGAAGAAAACAAACCCCAAAAACAAATCGTGGTTAAATTTGCACCTCAACTCGCGGCTAACTTAACTGACGCTATATTTAGGGGGTGGGGGAGAGTTAACCAGGGAAATTTTACACCTAGTTAACTAGAACTGAAATCCTAACATTTACTGCTTTTACATGCCGTAATTGATGGGGAATCTTCTTTTACGTACCTGGATCCACTTTACACTACCTAGTTTTCCGGGGTTCCAGCTTTATTACAATATCACCGGGTCCTAAAGTGGCTATCGTCGATAGGAACAGTGGCGATCATCCCTGTCGAGGTTTAGCCAAATCCGGCTATACACTAAAAATAAAGTACAAATCTTTAATCATCCTTCTATCTTCTTGGCTAATGTCACAAATGAAAATCAAATATATGAATATGGCGATTTTTTTTTCCCTTTTCTTTCTTCTACATTTCTGGCGCCTGAAAAACTCCAAACTTGCTTCTTTTCGAATTTCGAATTTCTAGTTTCTCTTTTTGGCGAAATCTCGCCACTAAAATTATTTTTAAAAATACTGTTACGGGTCCTTACAACCTAAATAGTAGTAGTTCCCTAGCAGCCTTTTGTTTTGTTTTGTTTTTTTTTTTCTGGCTAAAATTAGCAGCGATCTGGCTTAAATGTTTTTCAAAATGCCTAAAAATATGTGTTTTTTTGGTTTTGTAGTCGCCACATTTGAACAGTGTTTAAAAAAAAAGTATCTCCATATTTATCTATGGGGTTCTAGCATGTAGCCAAAAAGCTGTTGGAATCTTAGACTTTTTTATTTTCATAACCTGTTTATAGCCAGATTTGGCTAAACCATACGATGGATGATCGCCACTTGAAGTAAATCACAAATATGAGGGGAAAAGAAAAAAAAAAAAACCCTGTTCCCTAGTCACTAGCTAGTTAGCTAGTTGCTGCCTGGTAGGTTCGGGAGGGGGGGGTGGTTTGGGGCTGGGGGAGGAGTTTGCTCCCTGGCTATGTTAAGTACCGACCAGGTTGTTGTGTGTCTGCTCCCCCTTGCAAAGCTCCTTCTTCTTCTTCTCTTTCTCAATTGCTTTCAGCGTCGCTGTTGCTGTGCATTTTAAGGTTTCGTTTGCAACAAGTCCGTTAGCGTGCACTCTCGCTCTCTCTCTCTCTCTCTCTCATCTTCTGTTTGTTTTCGTGTATGCTCGCCGGACATACCCCCTCTATTGTTCATTGTCTCTTTTTTCACTGTGAATCGTAACCGTGAATTTTTTCATTTTGTCCACCCTTGTTGCTCTTGGTCAGTGTTTGCATCATTCTGGTTTGGCTTGGCTTTTTTTTTTTGTGCTGGTTTCTGGTCGAGTGTGTATACATTTGTGTGTAGTCCACTGAGAGATCTTGTGTTTTGTGCGGTGTTGTATTGAAAGAGACATTGGCGGAGAGAGCTAGAGAGAGAGGTGTGTGTGTGTGTGTGTGTGTGTGAGAGAGAGAGAGAGAGAGGTTGTTTATTTGTGTGTTGCTTGACTGTCACATTATTGCGTGTTTGTCTTCGTTTGTAGGTTTGGTGAAGACGGATGTGAAAACGAGTTCGTTGTCGTTTTTCTTCAGTAAGATATTTCTTCGTTTGTCTGCAAATGAAGCTTTCTTGACATCGGTTTCCGAGAGAGGATATCCAATTTCCTCTCCTTGACATCTTCCATCAACGTTTCGATTGTCGTCGTCGTCGTCGTCCATACCTGGCAGCGCGATAAGAGTTTTCCGATAGTTTCTCACGAAGGTTCCGGGGCTGGGAGGAATTCTTCTTGATAGGCATTCGTCATTGTCGCAAGCCGACGAACACGCCCGCATCCATCTGCAAAAGCTCGAGATCGATCATCAACGCTTCGTGAAGACATTTGTTCTGGGAGACGACAGCGGGCGAGGAGGAGAGAAGAAGACGCCAGCGGCACGAATATGACCGGAAAGAGACCTCGCACTCTCCGACGCACTTCAAGCGAGTCATTGATCGAGTCCGTATCCTTCACGCAGGAGTGTTCGCCGCTACCAGAACATCCGAAAGAGAAGCTCAAGCCGACACCAGTCAAGGAACCAGTACCTACTGTACCTCCGCCCAGATTGGTGATCGGTTTCAACCCGAAGCCATTGCCTGAAAACGCCGGCAATGGATGCTTGAAGCCCTCGTCTCCCGGAAGCAGCAGCAGCAGCAGCAGCGCAAAGTCGTCGTCGTCATCGTCACCACCGTCGCAGCAACGATCAGGTCTGGAAAGCCTGCTTTCTGTGCCCCGGGAGAGGAAGGTAGTGGAAGGAGTTGGATTGAGCATTGTGGCTGCCATGAACAACAACACTGTTATTGCCCAGGAAGAACTGAAGAGCAACAACATTGTGGATAGGAGAAATCAGCGCAATCATCATCATCATCATCATCAGCAGCAGCAGCAGCATCATGTCGTCCCCGCTGCTGCTGCAATCAAGGCGGACTCCATTCTTCACTCAAAGCCGAATCCTTACTGCACTACTGCACAGAAGCAGAGTATGTCTATCCCTATTCTTCGTGTTCCAGACTCCTCTGGTTCTTACCACAAAAGCGGGCGTCTGTCACAGCACAGATTCTCAGGTGGTGTTCAACAACCCCCCTTGGCTGGAGCTGCTGATGGACACGGAGGTCGTGCAATGGTAGCTTGGTTGCGGCAGGCAGATCCGGAGGAAGGCGAACGTGACACGTTCTTGTTGCGACCTTCTTCTTCCTTCAAGACCCAGCAGGTTGTCGTCGTTCCTGATGCAGTGGCAGCAGCAGCAGCAGCATCAGCAGTTCATTTCTTGGACGCCTGTTATTTCTGCAAAAGACATCTTGTCGATGGCAAGGACATCTACATGTACAGGTATGTGCTCATCATCCCTTCCTCCTCACCTCCAACAAGCATCTTGTCAGAAAGTTTTTGCTGCTTGTCTGCAGGATGGCAACTAGAATTTTCCAGAATCACCATCTCTTCAGAATGTGATGGACTATAGATTGATCTTCAATGGGCCTTTTTTTGTTTGCTGTGCAGAGGGGATAAGGCCTTTTGCAGTACTGAGTGTCGATCGCAGCAAATCATGCTGGATGAGCGCCATGAGAATTGTTTGGTTGCTGCTCTGAAGAAAACTTCTGGAGCCCCTTCTCACCGGAACCGCATGGTGGCTGCTGCTGGGACTGCAGCAGCAGCGTAAGAAGACACCCACCCACCCACCCACCCACAATCTGGATGTCACCCAGCAGCTAGAGGAAGCTGCAATCGGAAAGAGCAGTGACTGTTTTGAGAGAAGCAATTGTTCCTTTGTGATTATGTACAAAGAACACTACCACTGCCTTCATCAGCAATCGGGTAATTGAATCTTGTGGAAGAGAGGAAAGAGTCTCAACCAGGGAGATGAAGGGAGAAAGCTGACTGCAAATATTATAGAGACATAGAGAACTGCACAGAGAGAGCAACAGAGAGAGAGATAGAACCCCCAAACCTATATTGGAGAAAGGAAAAGAAGACAATTCAATACTGTAAAATGGCAGTGTAGATTTCTATAGATTCATTCCTAGTCTTCTCACCATCACAAGATCTCATGGGGTGAACTTGTTTGTATAGCAATGATAAGTGCTGTATCTTATCGATGCAAATGCCCATCACCAACACAAATCTGTGACTGTGAAGGAGATCAAGGGATGTTCAGAGGAGCAGAATAGTATTGTGGCCCAGGCTTCTCATAGGAAAGAGACACTTTCTGTTTTGTTATTGACTTCTTGTATGAGGAAGCAATAAGATCTCTGTGACATGCTTCTTCAGACTTGCAAACTTTTTTTCTGGTAGTCAAAAGACTTGCGAAGCAGGTTGTAGTTTTATTCTTTTCCTTATGGGTACATTGAAACTCTTGTAGCTTCTGGTGTCAATGATATAGAAGTCTGAAAGCAAACAATTTTTTCCTTCTTTGGAGATGCTAAGGTTGCCTTTGCGCTGGCAGTTTTGTAGGAGATTTTTGAAAGGCACAAGCAGCAGCAGTAATCTGTAGGAGAGAGTAGAGAGAGTATAGAGTGAAAGAGTTGCCAGTGTGTGAACTGGTGATTGATTGTGCAAGACTTTTACTTTGATTCCTGAAACAGAATGGAACTGTTTCCATAGCTGTTTTGCAGGATGCTTGCAACAGGATATGTAGCCACAATTTCTTGAATGAAGCCATGTTGCCTGCTGCTGCTGCTGCTACTGGAATCATGGGTGTGCAACATGTTGGCACGGACTGGCAGTTTTGGCCCCTTTTCCTGATTTGTGCATCTGTGTCCTTTTGCACTCATGGATGCTCTTCTGGTGTGTCTTTGCTTCCATCTCTTTGGAGGTTTGTTTTATTGCAAGGGACAGATGGTTAATGTAAGGATTGTATCCAGTACTAAGGCTTGTCATGATTTCCAGGCAAGAAAGCCCTCATGATCACAAGCCAGCCAGCCAGCCAGCTCCATTGCCATTACATGTGTGTTCTGTGTTTATAACCATCTTTGGTCCAGATGTTTGATAAAACTGGCTAAGAAAACAGACATTCTCCTCTCTCTTGCAAAATGACTGGGTAAGTAAGGAACAGAAGAAGAATAAAGTGGTTCATGCTTTGTTCTGGCCAGATGATTTACAGTAAGCAACACAGTTTGTCTCTATTGCCAAGCTCTCTTCAGTGGTGTAGAAGAGATTTGAGTGCATGCTGTGGTGGCTGAAACTGTCTTCTTAACTCTCTGATCTTGATGCTCAACGGCATCTTTCTATTGTCCGGTGGTACACATACTTGTTTCAAAGCTTTTTGGATGCTTAGTGGTGATGGCTGAAACCGGGCTTCTTCTTACTAGCTTCTCCATAGAGGTGTATCTGTTTTTTCTTGATTATGGAGAAGGCTCCTTGATGTTCTCCTTCTTCTCTCTCCTTTTTCTTCACTTTTGTTAGCAAGCATTATACTTGTGCAAAGCTTGTTTTTTATTGTTTGTTGACTTGAAACTGATTCCTTTTGAATGGTTCTGGGGACCCTTGTTTGACGAGGGAAGTCTGCAAGTTTGGGGAGGGAGGGTAGTAGTAGGGGGTGGGTGTAAAAAGTTTGTTGGGTTTTTTTTTCCCCAAGACTCGGCCAAAAACCCCTTTTGTCTGTAGTGTCCAAAAGAAAACCAGCTTTTGTCAGGAGGAAAAACTCAAGTTCTCCTGAAAACAAGGGGGCAACACTGAGATGGCATCTAAACTACCATCTCTGGAGCCCCTACCCCACCTCTTAATTGGAACCTGTTAAAACAGGCCAATGGCTCTATAATGCTTTGCAAGAAGAACAAGTCTCTCTCTCTCACACACACAAAAAGGAACAATGCACTCTGAACTTCCGTGTTTCCTCCTCCTCAACTCTGGTGTTTTCTGGAGTCACATGAAGTCAGCCAAGTGGGGTCCATTCAACCGTTGAAGCTCTGGGCTACATACACTAGACATGATTCCAGGCTGAATTTTATGTACTATGGCAAGCCAAACCCAGGCCCATTATTATGTTGGGTAAGTGTAGGGAGAGTTCCAGAACTCCCTTTGCTCCAAGGACATTACCAAGCATAAAAATCAAGACAATTTTTTTCTTGTGACACTGGGTATCACAGGAAAAAATGACACAGCGCATTGCGAAAAATGGATGCCCACACAATTTTACACTCTGTAAGCATACCTCCAAATACACTAAGAAAAATCTCAGAGGTTTTTGTGACTGCAGACAAGACCCTTGGGCACATTACGTTGGGTAAGGTGACAGACCTCGACTCTTAGGGTGAGTGAGGTGATGCACAACCTACATAATGGACCAAGGGTAAGACCATTCCATGACATTAAGGTCTAGCTTGGGTGGCAGATTTCCAAAAAGTTGGAAAAAAATTGTGTTATGAGTGTATGATTGTCACTGGAAGATTATTATGTCATATAAAGTGATCAAGAAAATGACATAATCTGCCACCCCCCCCAAAACCCTAATGTATAGGGGGAGACCTACTATCAGTGCATAACCCTTCATAAAAATTGGGATACACTATTATAAGGACCGTCCAAATACATTCAAATGAATGCTACTACATATCACTTTACAACAAATCTCCCTCATCTTCTTCTTAAGGCTATTGCATGTAATCTCCCCTGCCTCCTTCAAGGAAATGGTGAGAAATATTCCAGGACAAGGAAATTATGATTGAGGAAGTCCCCCCAAACTACACTAGAATTTTGAGCTGAGGTTTTTGATGTGGAGAGACAGAGTGGGTAGCAAGGGATCACTTGTGTAAAAAGGAATTTAGGGTATCCATAATATAGAAATGGAGAGCAACAGCCCACATCTCGAGATTCTAAATACACATATTGTATATCAGGGTTCAATGAAGTCGAAACAAAGATCACACCAAACATGTTAACTGTTAACACATCAAACTGCTGCACGCCTCTGCAACAAACACTAATAACAACAACAACAACCCAGTCCTCACAATTAAATCTGTGTATCTGTGCACGATTGACACAAGATTTGCATGCTCTGAGCCAGACCTTTTTTCACCATTTTTTTGTGTAAACCTTTGTAACGCCTCTCTGCTTTATGCTGCTTACAATGTCATATGAGCAGGAGGACGAGGACGAGAGAACTCTGCCCCATGATAACAACAGATCTATCATCAGACTTTGGCAATAAGAATACAATACAATAACTTACAATAACCGATGATGGTTTCTGTCACTGCAAGAAGAGAGAGCCATTGAGAGACGCCACATACCCCCCCTCCCCACCACCAGCAAATCATGAGAGCTGCCATTCTGGACCACTCTTCAAGCATATGGGACATACCTAGGGATACTTACAAAAGGTTATATGAATATTCAAAATTAATTTTAAAAATTAATTTCTCGCAGTGTTTTTTTTTTTTTTCCCCTTTGTTATCATGTATCATGGGGAAAAAAAATTAAATTAAATTAAATTAAATGCGGCCAATGTGCTTGCTTGCTTCTATACAGGGTAACACCCCCCACTCAATATAGAAAACATTTTGCCAACCCAAAAAGGACACTGGGTGTTTTGGTTTTACATGCTGGGAGGAGGCTATTTGCTCTCCTATGTACAAAGAGATTGTCAGCTGGGGCCATTTTTTCTGTATTGATTCTTTTCATTGGGAAAGAGGAAAGGGAGCCATTCATTCTAGGACCCATTTTAGGACTCATTCTACAAAGTGAAGTAAGTAAGTGACCATAGGGGGGCTGTAAAGTAGTATGTCCTAAGTACCAGCATGATCTCTTCTTGGGTCCCATTGTCCTTTCATACTTGAGGAGGAGCCACATACAAAAGGAAAAAAATGAACAGATTTGTCCCCTCACCTGTGAGCTAGAAAATATTAAAATTAGCTTGAGAAGTTGTTTGTTGGGGGCGCCTTGTGGGCTTCTGTCATTGCCATTCTATACTGGGTTGATGCTCTCTGTGCTCACATGAATTGATTCTGTGCCTTAACCTAATCTCCTGGCTTTGTTAAAACTGGGGTATATACTCAGACGACACCTTGGGTGCCAACACCTAAACTGGTATCATCCTTAGATGAAAGGTGGCAACAGCTTTGTATGGGCGAGCATGTCATGAACACTTAGGTTGCATAGGTTGTTGTATCTCCCCCTTTCAAAACTGGGTGGATGAAAGATGGCAATGGCTTTGGATGAATGAGCATGTTGTGAACACATTGGTTGCATAGGTTGTTGCATCTTCCCCTTTCAAAACTGGGTGGATGAAAGATGGCAATGGCTTGTATGGATGAGCATGTCGTGAACACCTAGGTTGCATAGGTTGTTGCATCTCCCCCTTTCAAGACCAGAATATGGAGACATTGCCTTGGCTGAACCAATCGCCTCAAACGACCTCTACCAAGGAAAAAAAACCACACACACACACACACATGAAAACAAGTCCGTATGAAACGAGGTCTATTTTATCACATAGAGCCTTGTATGACCACAAATCATGGTACTTTCTAGGTCAAGTTATGGTCCCACTCAGATTCTAAGGGAGTGTGTAGATTGTACTCCCACCCCCACCCCTCCCCAATGATAATTTTCAACAACAAACTGGGTGGGTGTTGAGAAACCCACCAAAGGCTTTGATTTGGGTATGGCGACAAAATTTCAGTGCTGCAGAGCTTTTTGGAGAAAACCCAAACCTAATATGACCCTAGACTTAGTACCTCTTTGATTGTTCCTTCCTTGGAAGGGGAAAATATGAGCAGAGCAGCTGGTGGGTTGTTTCTCCAAAACATGGGTCCTACTACACAAACCTCTCACCAAATTCAACATGATCTTTAACCCCCCAAGAGGAAAGAAATAACAAAAGATTGATAAAAAACCTTATGTTAATGCAACCCATTTCCACAGCCTTCATATTTCAAACTTCCTCTTCTTCTTCATGTTTGAATGAAACTTGGAGTAGGAAGAGTGTGGGGGGAGGTGGCCCATGTCTTCTTCTTGTTTTTTCCCCCTTTTTTTCTTTTCATATGGTGGACCCCTAGTAGGGCCTTGAACCTCTCCCTCCCATTGCTTTCCCCTCACCGAAAGGAAAAGGGGCCCCACTTCTTGTGCACTTGTGACCTCACTCACTCTCAAGCCTTTTTTCACTTGGGAGGTAGGCCACTTTTCATTTCTTAATATCTCCAAACTAGACTTGTGAACCATGGTTGAAATGAGAGGGTATCATCCTACATTTCTCACCCAGATCTCCTCTATAATTTCTCATTTTTAGATTTGATCTCTCTCTCTCTCTCTCTCTCTCTCTCTCTCTCTTGCTCTCTCTCTTGCTCTCTATACTTTTCCATTTGATTTTTTGTTGAAAACTATTTATAATCTGCAAGGCCCCACCAGCATGTACACAACTTCCACACATCCTGGCCCCTCCCCACTTGTGCATTGTTGTTGTAAGTAAGGGAAGGGTTACAGTTGGTGAGTAGGAATTTGGGGGAGGTACCTAGGTACCTACCTACTACCTACCAACCCTTTTGTCTCTTTGCTCACACTCATGGAAAACATGGAGCTTGCATGGCCCTCCATTCATGCAATTGCTTTTGTAGCCTTCTGACTGAACACCTTGCTCACCACTCTTTTGTATTCTGCCACTCATATTTTTCCCTTTCTACAAAAACATAGGACATTATTTTATTTTATTCTTTTTTCTTTTTATTTTTTAAATTTTTTTATAAAAAAATTCTCTCTCTCTCTCTCTCTCTCTCTCTCTCTCTCTCTCTCTTTTTGTGTGTCTTTTTTTAATTCTTTTTTCCTTGACTGGAAATCCCAATACCATCCTTTGTTTGAGATTGGGGGACCCTTGTTGTTGGTTGTTTTGCACATCTAAATCTCTGACATTTGGGGGAGAGTCCCTTTTAATTCAACCACCACCAGTTCTTTGTATGTATGTACGCAATACGACCCCAATATTCCCACCATTCCGGGTGGCTTTTTGTCATTGTTAACAATTAAATCACTTGGGCTAGTGTTGTGTTGATTCCAACCCTAATATTCTTTGCCAATCTGGGTGTAATTTTTTCATTGTTGAGAAATTACTTGGGCAAGTGTTGAGGTCATTCCAACCCTAATATTCTTGCCAATTTAGGTGGATTTCTCATTGTAAAAAATTACTTGGGCAAGTGTTGAGGTCATGCCAACCCTAATATTCTCACCAATATAGGTATCCAAGCTCTTGTAAAAGCTTGTGTCAAAAATGGTAATGTGAACAAAGTTAGGAATGAAAATTCTACTCAAGCATTGAGGTGGGGTAACACACACCCAAAATGCACCTAAGATATTCCCCCAGTAGCAGCACAATTTGTCTCATGCACTTTGCTGAAAAGACTAAAATGTGAGCTTGTATTGTACATAAGTGAGATAAAGGGGGATACCTTTACATACTAGCTTGTTAGTAGTGAAAGTTTCTATTTGGGGAACATTTAATATATTAAATATTTGTGTGAAAGGCCAACCAAAGTGGTCAATTGCACCCAAGAAAAAACCATTGAGCTTTGTGATGCACCCCCAAATAAATTAATGTGGGTTGCAAATAGGTATGTGGTATATATATTTACATGCCCCAAAACATTTATACAAGGTTGTATGAGTGTAAATGAATTTTTTTAGACTTACTTGATTTTACATGACATGTATATGTGTATTTACACCTACCCACACAACCATGGTTCATATCCTACAATTTTAAACAATTTATGGTATCTACCCAACCCATCATGTACTTGAGACTAGAAAAAACCTTTGTTCATACATGTACCTAACCCAAAATAAAAAGTAGTCAAGGATATCAATCGAAGACCTGACCTCCTATCCTCCCTTATACCCAATGGTGTTTTCGTTAAGGTTTAGGGTGTTCAGTAGGTTTTAGGCTTTTTGCAAGGAGCCACCATGAGAGCCTTCATAGCATCATTTGTTTTGTTGAAGGTGCTAGGAAAAAAAGTCTAAAAAATGTTGTGAGATTGCATTGTATTGTTGTTTTCTTTTCCTTTGATAGCGAAATTTGCAACAAAAGCAACCTTTCAAACACAAAAGAAGTACATAATTCTTATGTGGGACATCAATGTAAGACATTGCCAATTGAGCAAGCTTGTAGGTATTTTTCTTTTTCCTTCTCCTTGGTGGGCTTGGCCGGTAGTTTAGTGAGGCTTGTTTCAAGTAGCTGGAGCATTTTTGCCACCTTCTTTTCAATTATAAAAATCAAAATTCCTTGCACAACCAATTCTATAAATTTTGGAATAAAAATTTTGGCCTATAAAAATTCCCTCACCAGTGGTCGTATCAAACTCAATTGCACATCTAGCAAACCGAAAATGTTGACTTGCCAAACCCACTCTAAATCTCTACCAATTGTCCACCTCTAAAATTTCTCCATTTTCAAAAAGATTATATTTCCTCTATTAGAAAGAGTCACAACCATTTTCTCCCTCTCTATGTCCTCACAATCAAATTCCAATGCAGCTTAAGTGTCATCGGGTTCGAACTCTAAACTCTTTCTCCTTTTTCATCTTCTTTGTCATCTTTTTGTTAATGTTTCCCCTCATCTTCACCAACAAGGAATCGGTAAATACTTCTGCAACATAATAATATTGAAAAGAAAGAGGAAAAACTGAGTGAACATTTTTTTCTTTTAGATTGAAATTCAGGTGTCTAAACCTAACACCAGTTGTACAAATCATTTCAAAGGTATAAATGGATTTAGTCCTTCTAACATCGATTCATTGGTTTGGATGAAAACACAACCAATCATGATTACCTTAATTCCAGAATCTGCCCCTAAATATTTTGGGATGGAATCTTGATTTGTAGATTTCAAATCGAAATTAGCTCGTGAGGATTCCACCTTCAAAGTTTAGAATTTACCCCTATCGATTATGGGGTGGAATCTTTTGTTGGGTATTCCAAACCAAAATGATTCATGGTTGATTCTAAGTTGGAATTTATTGCTTAATCGAAATTTCGATCTCTTTTGATGGAATTCCAATTTTTTGGTATATCTCTACTAAAATTTGCTGAACCGAAACTCCATTTCGGTTGGAGTTTCGGTTCGACATATCAAAATATTGGTTCTCTGATGTTAACAATCGGATTTTTTTGGTTGATTGAGATTTTCGACTGAGCGAGGTTTTTAATAATAGTATCCTGAAAATCTTCTATTGAGTCTTCCTTGTATTATGAATCCTCCTTGTGATATCCTCCCCTTTCCATGGTAGCTTCCAGTCCTCTAAAAGCATATCCCAAATATTGATAAGTTTTGAGCTTGTTCATGTTCACCAAAATGGGACTTTGAAATTTTTGATATTGACAATTAATACAATATTGTTGGGGAGATAATATTGTATTTTATATGGGTTAAACCACCATTTAAAAAACTTTCCAATGTGTTATTTTCTACCTATTGGAAACCAAATAACTATGTCCCCCATGGAAAAAGTTTTTATTTTGTGATTTTGTTAAGCCCATAATGTTGTGTTCCATTACCTTGTACATGTCCAATTTGCAACTACCTTGTGGGTTTCATCCCATTTCCAATTCTACCATATGATTGGTCAAAATATGGGCATGACCAAAGTTTTGGTCGAATGTGAATTATTTATTGGTAATATGTATTTCGTTGGCATCAAAAGATGAAGGCCATAGACTAGCTAAAACAAAGTGTGTCTAGTGGTTACCTTCAATGTTGTGCGATAAGCTTATAAAACCATGTGTAGATGTTCATCCCAATTGGTGCAATTCTCACTTACCAACTTAGTAGACAATGAACCAATCACTTTGTTGGTGGATTCTACTTTCCATTACCTTGTGGGTAATAAGTGGTCGAGGTCGTATGTCGTAACAGAACATGGTTTGTAAGAATCTCAATGGCTTCATTGAGAAAATGAGTTCCTTCATCATTTACCAAAATAAGTAGACAACCAAATTGTGTAAGAATGAATTTGTAAATGAGTTTTACCATCACTATTGCTGTATTTATGCAT
Organism: Sphagnum contortum; assembly: GCA_963920785.1. NCBI lineage: Eukaryota > Viridiplantae > Streptophyta > Sphagnopsida > Sphagnales > Sphagnaceae > Sphagnum > Sphagnum contortum. The sequence goes on from OY987280.1 coordinate 13,176,967, forward strand.
AGTGCCTTTGCTTCCACCCACTTGGTGACATAATTGATAGCTACTAGAATGTATTTGTTTATGGTATACCTGCTTGTGGGTTTGATTGGGCTTATGAAATCCAATCCCCTCTTCATGAAAGGTTTTGCTAGTAAGGATGTTACCAATTTCATTATGTTACTTTATATTAAATTCCTTATTCACCGATAGTTGTCACAAGCTTGGCAATATTGAAAAACATCTTTGTGCATTGTTGGCCATTAATATTTTGTTTCCAAGATCTTGCAAACTATGATGTCAAATGAAAATGTCCACCACTGATTCCCTCATGCATTTCCCATAGCATTGTGAAGATTTCCGAATTTTACGGGCAATACCTCAAAACTTGGTTTTGACCTTGACGATATAATTTTCCTTGAATAAAAATACAATGTAAAGCTCTCAAAGCTAGTTTTTTCTCTTGCTCCTAGCCGTACTAAACCAAAAAAGAAATTGGTAATGAAATATTCGGAAATTTCCTATAACCACACTAGTTGTAAAAGGAAAAGCGAAGTGTCCATTGTTTGATCCAGTACTCCACTCTCTTCTATGGGATTGGGCATTCAAGATAAGGCATCTGCCACAAAGTGACATTTCCATAGTTTATAAATTAGCAAAAAGTCATATTCTAAGAAGAGAAATAATCATTGTGTTATTCTTCCTAAAACTTGGGGTTTTCAAACCAAGTATAATAACGCCATATGATCCACATAAAATATGATTTTTTTGCCCATCAAGTAATGACGAAATTTATGGAGAGCATACACCATCATGAATACCCTTTCAGTTGTGGTATGATTTTGTTCAACATTATTGAACGATTGCAATGCACAGGCAATTGGTTGGTTGCATTTTCTAGTAAGGTTTTTTGCCTACATAGCCCCAACTACCAAATTAGAAACATATGTGTGAACATGAAACTCGATGTCCCAATGTGGTGAAATCAAGATTGGTGCATCCATGTATCAATGTTTGATTTCCTCCCAAGCTTTTTGGCACTCTACCATCCATTTGAAAGCTTTTGTCTTCCACAATAACTTAGTAATGGGAGCCATAATGAAAGCAAAATCCTTGATGAAACACCTATAATATTATGTCATGTTATTAAAAACTTGAATGTCCCTAGGTGTTTTTGGTGTAGGCATGTGAACAAAAGTTGAAATTTTCTTTGGATCCGGTAACTTGCCTAAATGCATTAGAAACATGCATTTTTCAAGGTTTAAACTTATATCATTCTTTTTGCATTTATCAAAGCATAGTTGTAGCTTTGGTAAATGAGTGTCCAAATTCTTAAACACGTTGAAGTCATCCAAGAATAATTTCATGAACATTCCAAAATAGTCTTTGAAAGTTGTATTCATTACCCGTTGATAAGTTCATGGAGCATTTTTGAGGCCAAATGGCATGACTACCCAAACAAAAGTTCCCTAATTGGTAATGAAAGCAATCTTGTACTTATATTCCAAGGTGATCACGATTTGGTGGTAACCGAAAAATCCATCCAAAAACGAATAGACCTCATGCCCTACCACTTCATCCAATACCTTTAGTAAAAGGTAAAGGATATGGATCCTTTTTGGTAGTAGCATTGAGTTGTTGAAAATCCACGTAAACTCGAAATTTTTCGTTTTTTTTGGTACAACAACAATTGACAACACCCAACTAACTTTCTTTACTAGGGCAATGAAACTAACACTTAATAGCTTATCCAAATCCTATTTGACCACTATAACATAATTTGGGTTCATTCAGTATTTGGTTGACAAACAAGTGGGATAGTGGTGTTAAGTTTAATGTGATGTTGAACAATTCATGGTAGAATTCCCTTCAAGTTAGTATAATTTCATGCAAAAATGTCCATTCTACTCCTTGAGCAATGCTTATGTATTTGTGGCAAATGGTTCAGCCAATGTCGCATTCAACTTAACCATATGAGGATTTTCATTAGTCCCCAAATTGATTAATCATACCTAGTGATCCTTAGGTAACGTCCATCGTGTAATCTCCAACTTTTGGACTTTGATACTACAAAAGTAGTGTCAAGTGATATCTCTCTTTCATAATGTGGAAAGTTAAACGTAAGGTCCTTTGTACCAACTTTTGCACTAAAAATTGTAGCATTAAAAATTTATAGTTCTTGTAATGCGATAGTCCTTACTGTTAATAAATCTAGTTTTGCTATTAAAAGTATTTCTTCCTCTTCATATGTGACTCCTTCCATCAAATCGTAACACAACAAAACCTTGGGATGTCTAATATTGTTATCCAAATCTTTGGTGACAACAATTATTCACATTGTGCCATTGCCTTTAATTGTGATTAGGTTATTTCCCCTATCATGAATGACAAGTGTGTACACAACCATGGTCGACCTAATAACATGGAATAATTTGAATCCAAGACATTGTTCATCATTACTATGAACGTTATAATGTAAGGAATCCCATGAATGTGGATTTTGAGGTCTTTGATGAGTCTAATTGGTTTGGTGATGGTTTGATCCACCATTCATGGTGTGTATGGTGCCAATTTAGGATTGGGAAGTCCTAACCATTTCCATAGTTCTTTTGTCATGATTTTCACGCTAGATCTTTCATTTAATAGGACGTCATCAACTAGATTTTGCTATTTGAACCTATATCACAACCATGTGAGGATTAATTACCATAAAGGTGATAACCAAGTTAGGTCTTAGAGTAGTGAAAGTTCTTTTTCTAGGGTTGAATTTGGCAACAACATACTGTTTCAAATATGGAGCGATCATGAAAAGCTAGCCCAAAGTAAGAGTTATTTTCCAACAGTTGTTAAGTGATGTGATATCTTCCAAAATTGATTTTTTTTCAATTTGATTGGTATTTTTGGTAAATCTAGTGATGGTAATATTCTAGTAGAATCGATAACATTGGTAGATTTTATAAATCCGATAAAATTAGTAGATCCGATAGAATTGATCATATTGGTATATCCAATAGACTCAAAAAACTAATTTTCGATATTTAAACAATTTTTTTGAATGAGATTCAATTTAACCGAAGTTTGTATAGGTGGCTCCTTTTGTTGCATGTCCCTGATGGCTTCATCAAACAAACATTGAAGCCTCTCCTCTTCTTGCCAATCAACCAAGCTCTTCTTCTTGAGAGGTCCTTTATCCTTGAATACCACATTTTTGGGTATTTGATAGCGAATGGTACTGCCAAAACCATGTTGACAATAACATTGTCCTTTTTGGGTGTAGCCATTGTTTCCTTTTCCTTGAACATGGCCTTAGTTGCGTCCTTATAAAAGTGGTCATAAATGTTATGTTTAATGGAATTGTAAATGAAACAACGATAAATGATGGAACTAGATGTGTCCACTTCTCTATGACCTCTTTTGTTACTCGACTTCGTTCCTATACCAATAGGTTGGACCAAAATTCCTTTCACTACTACCTTTTTTTTATCCTTAAGTTTGTTGTTTGAGTTATCTAGATTCCAATAGCAGCACTCCTTGGAATGTCTTGATTTATTGCATTAACCACATATCACATATGTTATCCTTCCTATGTCATTCTTTTCCTGCGTGGTTGGTAGTTCCAATAATTTATAGTATTCATTAGAATCTCCCATATTTTCTTCACAAGTGACTACAATTTTTCTTATGTTTGAACAAGGTGTCCCTCTTCGTCCTCGTTGTAGCTATCCGGAAATGCTATGGTTATAAACATGCTTGAGGAAAAGTTGTCAACAGATTGTCATATGTTTGATGTTAAAGGGAGTTTTCTAGTTTCAACATGTGTTCATAATATACTTCCACCTTTTCATTTCCACCTTGTTTTATCACTCGTAATGCCATGTACACTTGTTTGTCCATTTGTACTTTTCAATAACACTTTCAAATCTACAAACGGGATGGTTTCTCATAAAATTCTCTCCCCATTTGAATATGGCATTGCGAAGTGTGAAACAAAACAAATTGATGATATTAACATCATTCTTTTCACCGTTGGCTTAAATGGCTTTACAAAACACGCACACATGAACATTTGGATTCGTTCCCACATTGGAAACGGGGTAGGGTAAGGATTTCCTACTTGGCGGAGGATTTGGTGTTATACAAGGTTGGACAAGATACCATGAAGGGTACCAAGTAGGCCCTATCCATGGCTTGCTAATCCTACAGTGTATGATCTTGGAATTTGGTTTGTTGGGTGTCTGCTACCACCACCTTTGGACTGTTATTGCCACCTCCGACGCACTATTACCACCACCTCTTGGAGGCCCATTACCACCTTCACCAAAAGATCCACCACCGTTGTTGTTGATAGGTACAATCTATCCACTAGTAAGCGATCTACTAGCATCTCCAATTGGGGATGGTCTTCCCTTCCGATCATGGTACAATTTTTTGGTAGGAATGATTTGTGACATCCTAGAATTGTGTTTTTCTTTCAGAATAGTCCTCGTCTTCATCTAGTGGATGGATTTCCCCATGATCTGTTACAATTCCAACTTGTACAATTCTCAGAACTGGCTTTGGTGATATCATGGGGTTAATTAAGGGGTTGGACATAGGAGGCCACATTGTGGGAACACTCCACACCCCTAAAATTAGAACCAAAGTGTATGGTGTATAAAATCCAACATGAAGATACATTGAATTTGGAAAACCTACCGGATTTTGCTCCATGACATTTCCAATAAACAAAACAGATACATGTGGAATAACTAATTTTATACAAGCTACATTTGGCAGTGTTAAACCAAATTTCGAATATTCAAATTGGACTTTGAACATGTATAGATACTAGATACAGTTTATGATCTATGAGTATTGTGTTTGTAGGCAAGACTTTACTAAACCAATAATGATAATTATCTATTTGGTGACCCGAACTTTGAAAAAAATTACAAGTTGGAAACGCATGAGGAGAAGCATGAATGTTAAAAATAGGCGTTATTAGAATTTTTTGATGGAATTTTTTTTCATTTGAAATATTCATCCTTTAGGACTTCATACTTCACACCTCATCAGAAGGCTCCCTCCTTGGAAATCAATGTAATTCATCAATTTACTTCTAGAGTCAATCAATTTTGCTTTTTTTGGTGTGTGAACTTGTCACAATAGTCTCATGGTACTTTTTTTTTTCTTTTTTTGTAGGGTCCCACATCGGTTCATGTGGAGTTTCTAATTTGTTTTTGATGCATCATAATTTCGATGGATGATTTCCGGTTGGTCATACAATTTCTAATTTGGTATTTTTGGTAATGTTTTATAATTTGTTTTGCTCATCGCTATGAAAGGTCATAGCCTCCTTTGGGTCGTTCTTGGGCTATTCCAATCACTCCATGCTACTCATGTGGCCCACTTTAACATTTTCTTGCAAATTTTGTTCCATTTATTTTTTCATATTTCTTGTCAACATTGTTGGCATATTGTAAATGATTACAAAAAATTTGTAATCTATTGGTTTTTTAAAAATTATTTTTAAAAATTTATATTTGTCAAACACCAACAACAATTAATTTGCGGTCTATTTTGGTAAAATTAAATAACTCTAACCAATATTTGTCCAAATATGGATGATAATGAACTAGAAATTTTGGATTTCAATATATGTGGTATGGTTGCCAAATGTTAAGGCCACCTAGTGAACTATCGGGCTTTAAAAGAAATAAAATAAAGGAGTAGAAGAAAAAATCTCCTTATTCTCCTTAGATAAGCAAAAAACTTTAACACAAAGGGGACTATCCAAACTCAGTAGGGCAACCTCATAAACCTTGTATATAAACAAACTTGTAGCAAACATACAATAGAAATTACTCACATACAGAAAGTTAGAATACTTCAAACTTTTGAAGAAAACAACTACACATCAGATTTTATGTACAAAAGGTATGGCAAGAAAAAAGAAAATTTACTTCAAAAAGTATTAGTCTTTATAGTGCCCAAAGGGACAAAGACTTAAATACTTCAAAGAAATAAATGGTGGAACAAGTAGTTAACCTAATCCCCAAAAAAATAATCTTAAATATAAACAACTTAAATTGGAAATAAAAATTGGTTTCGGTATAATGCTTTTCAATAAAGTAATTTTGATTTCAGTTTTGATAAACATTTGATAAAAATTCGGTTTCGATAAAAAAAAGTTTCAATAGAAATCTACTTTCAACACCTAGGTATGCTAGCCAAGGAAGTTTTGGGGTTAACTTCAAGTCTAAGGGAGTAGGTTAGGGCATATGACCTCATCCCAACAGGACTTGAAGGGGGGATGGCCTGGTTAGGACAAAAGGGGGGGAGTAGGTTGGTCAAATTCAAATAAGGTTGGGTTTCTTATCCTTGTTTTAGACTAATTAAACTTGATGGCTAAATAGGGGGGTACAAATAGGGTGAAGGATGTTTTTTAGAAACTTCTAACAATTAGTTGGGGCAACATAATACTAGTGGTGTTTTCATAGAGTTGAGAGGAAGGAAAATAACTATTGATTTATTTTTTCTTGAGTGATGAGTGATGATGATGGTTATAAGGAGGGGTAGGGGATCTTGGCATATCACGAAAGGGTGAGGCAGGTGAAGGTGGGAAATTACACCATCACGAAGAAACCAATTTTTCAAAGGGTGGTCAAATCACCATTTGTTTTAATGAATGGGGGCAAGATCTTCAAGTGGTGGTGGTTGTGGCAATGCAAGTTGGGGGGGGGACTCATGAGCATGGTGATTAGGAGGCGGATGGTGGAAGTCAAGAAAATGTACTTAGACCATTGCTAAAATGAAAAGTTAAGAATTTGCTCAGTTGTTGGGTGTGGGGTCTAGGAACAAGCAAGTGAAGGTTTGCCCTCTTGTGAAAACAATAGCTTCACAAGAGAATTAATGAACTAGGGGGGGGGCTATCCCACAAAGTTTGAAAGGGCTAGTTTGAGGTGAAGCAAAAAGTTCCAAAGGCGTATGTACTGGTAGAGATAGGAGTTGTAATAATGGAAGGTAGTATAGAGGTCATGCTAATTGGTGTTAGTTAGAACAAGGAGTGGGAGAACTCGAATGTAAAAAATACCTTATAATTTTTTTTTAAAAAGTTGTGAAATTTGTTGTGTACTAAGATTTGCTAGAATTCACGAGTAATGATGTTTGAATGAATATGCACTAGGTTAAGGTTGTAGCTTGTTAAATGCAAGAAGACAAAACAGTATAATGAAATAGGACAACTATTTACAACAAACAAGAAAAAGGAAATATAATTAAGAACCATGGAAAGATGTTGTTAGAATAAGTAGGGATGTGGAGTCTAGGTAACAAGTTGGGATTTTAAAATGATGATGTTTGCATGAATATACATAAATTAGGGTCATAGTTGGGTAATAAAAGAGAAAAAGGTAGTAAAAAGAAACATGACAACTATTTGTAGTTGATAACAAAAGGAAAATATAACCAAGATTAGATGAAACAGTTGTTAGAAGGAGTAAGGTTTTGAAATCTAAGTAATCAGCTTTGACTCCTCCTTTTGATCATCCACAAGGGGTGAAGGGGAATGACCTAGTTTAAGGTGTTAAGTAGGTGCTAAATTTGCGTTTAACAATACCTTGCAATTCAACATTTTAGCATGTTAGGAAATTAAAAATAACTTTCAATTCATATTATTTTTGGTAGCTTGTTAAATATGGAAACATGGAAAGTTGAAGTCACACATTTACATAGGTTTGTCAAGTGCTATCAATGTAAAAAACCTTACTAATTATTAGTTTTGCAATGACATGAAAAATAGATACATATTCTTTAATTCCCAACAAGGAAAGGGGTGTGGGATCTTGAAGATATGATTAAAACAAGCTCCTAAGTTGGGTTCATGGCCATGCCAAATTGCAAAAACCAAGAAAAGAAAATGATTAATATAATTTGGAACAAAAATGGTGCATGGACAAATCACAAGCTAACATGGACTCACAAGATTCATCGCAACCCAAACTCAAGAGGACACACCACCCTCCTCCATATAATATATATTATAACTTTTGTGGAGGTTACATCAGAATGACATTTTGTTTTAAAACTCCTAAACAAGTTCATAAAATTTCATTTTACCTCCAAATTGAAAGTTTTTAGTGGCAAAGTTGTAACTCTTGAACATATTTTTCCAATAACATATCCACCTTCTCAATGTGAGTTGATTTGGACCCTTTGTTAAACAATTAAATGGTTGGGAATCATATTGGTAATTTGTCTTTCAAATGGGCACAACTTGTGTCAAAATTTTGTTTTGGGAATGTCACCCCACTTTAATATGGAGTATTCAAGACTTGTTAAATAGTGCAAAGATTCAAAATGACCTAAGGTTTTCAACTCCTAGTTGAGAATTCATTAGTGAACATTAGGATTTGTTCCCTTGCACTCGTTTGCATTTCTAAGAATGTGTGAATCAAAGGATGCTGGATTCTAGGTTTAAACGTATGCACCTAATCAACAATTATGTAAGAAATCAATTTTAATTGTGAAATACAATGAATAGTTGTTACTCCCTTTACCAATGGAATGTTACAAATTGATGCATAATGCAGTTGAAGGGCTTCAAGTGCAAGGTGGGACATTAACCATCTTGACCAATTAATAAGTGTCAACAAGAGTTGGCCATCTAATCCATGAATTGGATAGTTAAAGCCCATTAACTTTGCAAGCATTTATGAGGTAAAATAAATCTTATAATAGAGTGTGATATTGAGTTTGAAGATGAAATGGAACATTAAAAATTTTGGGATGTCTACGAAGCACTTTGTGTGACTTTGTGATCAAAATATTGTGCATGAATCTTTTGTGGGAGTTTTATTGTTGTTGTTTCCAATGTGTAGCTGTTTGTGCAACTTTTCGGTGCGTGGTGATGATGTGCAATTAAAGACAAGATGATGAGATTGGTGTTTGTGTTGATGCTTGTTGTGGAACATAGTCTTGATGATTCCTTAGATGGGCTAGTTGGCATCGTGTTTACTAGATTAGATATGGTAGATGATATGCATGTTGCCGATGTTCTATTACATTTGCATATACGCTTAATGCAGTGTTTGAAAATGATGAATTGTACAAGTTTCATGGTTCTTAGCAAGAATGTGTTTTGAAAGGGCAGTTTCTTTTTAAGTGAACTTTATGTTGCAAACCATTTGCAATGATCATTCATATTGGACTTTGATTCCTCAATGCATTGTTATTTGTGAAATTTTAACTACTAAAGAGGAAGTTGAAAGTTGAGAAAGAGTGAGCATCTATTGTTGGAATACATTTGTTATCAATTTGCGGGGTTTTGGGTAGTGGGATAGGCATGTTGGAGTTGCAGGTGGGTTTTTCATATGTTAGTGTTTGCTTCTAAAGTACAAGAGTTGTTTCTTGACAAGGGTTAGGCATTTTGAGAGATGTTTTTTGATGATAGTTGATTGTTTTAGAGAGGTTCTGTGATGAGACTGCACATATGAAGGATGTGTCATATAATTTGTGATGAGAGTTGGGCAATACAAGAGAACTATTGGGTATATCAATAGTGGGTGTCAAACCTATCAGTATGTCAAAGGAGATTAGTGCTAATAGCAAAAGTGAAAATCAGCAACCCCAACCCCAACCCACTGGTGTTTGTACCCTTTGAATTCTAAGTTCTCAAACCCCAAGCTTTTGCTGTTCTTAAGGTAGATTTAAAAAAAGAACAAAAACTCAACCCTACCCTAAACCCAACTCCATTTTCACCAGATTGTGAAGGAGGTATTTATTCACTGCATCACTTGTGTGACATAATTTCCAGTTTGCCTCTCTCCCAGGGGGGATTTGTTTGCGACATCTTTGGCCCCACCTATATTCATCCTGACTAGATTAGAGACTAATACCTACCCAAGGGATTTGAAGGGTTGCACACCCATGTGCTCTAAGTGAGCCCAATCCAATCAATCACAGAGCTTACACTAATGACAAATCAGCCAACAACATGTAGTGAACACCTCATTTTGGCATTAACATAAGAAAAAGCCAAATTTGGCTATGACAACTATAAGAAAGATATTATACAGTTAAAAAAAGAGCAGCTAAATCTGGTGTACCCAACACATGTAAGGGATGAAATCTTCCTGTAATAGATAGCAGGCAAAGCCAATCACACAGCTTACACTAATCATAAATCAATCAGCAACTGTGTAGTGAGCCTTACATTTAGGGATAACTTCATAAAAAAAGCCAAATTTGGCTGACAACTAAAAGAAAGATATCATATAGACAAAGAAAAGAGCAGCTAAATCTAGTGGACCCAACACATGTTAGGGTTGAAATCTTCCTATAATACATAGCAGACTATTATTAACAAAAAAGGCCATAACACATCATCAAGGAAAAACTAGAAAATTTTGAACCACCGCAAAAACTCAATAAATAGTACAAAGTACATAGAGAATTACTAGATCACTTGCTTATCTAGTGAAGCTGGTTGCCAAAGCCACTATACTAATTGGGAGTAGATGATCTAGATCAAATCTGCAAGCAGTTGCAGATTCAATTCACTACAAAAGTCAATCTTTTCCCATGGTAATCAATCCAATAATGATCAACTTGTTGGTAAACTGGTCATCCATACTTGTGGTAACCTAAGTTGCAGTAGGGAAACTCTCAGGTCCCCTTCTAAGGATATGGAACAGGAATTGGGGTAACTATGTTGCCAACATTTCAATCTTTTCTTCCTCATCATGCATCTCTCAATAGCTAACAATATGTATTGCATGTTACAAGACGTTGACTCATTGCAGAGTTGTGCCCAGTCATTGCAAGTTCAAACCAGCAACAGTCAAAAGAAGTGTTCTATGCAGTTCCCAAAAATGAACTCATGGTTCACAGTAACACCTGGTGAACATTCCTCAGAATTGTGGGACCCAATCAAAACAGTGCTAAATCATAGTCAGGAAGAAGAGCCAAGCCATCAAACTGTCCACATTTTGTCACTGTAAAGCTCATTCTCCTTGTACCAAATAGTATTATGAATACAGTCTTCCAAATACACTTGGCTGCCCAGGATAAATGGTTACATGCAGAGTACTAGAGAAGGGGCTGTCAAGGGCCAGTTCTGCCAGGTGAGCCCTCACCCAGGATATGGGCAGTGAGGACAGCAGAATTGGCCATTGACGAGCTGCTCTCTGGCAATAAAAGCCAAGGAAACATCAGGGAACCTGTTCAAAATTGACACTTCCCACTTCTGCCTCCCAATCAGCCCACAAATCTATTTCTGGGTTATGTAAAGAATGGGTAGAATTTTTTTAGTGTATGCTGTGAGGTTGCTTTACCATCAGTAAATTTTTCATCTCAAGAGAGGATGGCACCTTACACTTAAACCTTGCATGTAAGGTGCCTCTCTCCTCTCAAATAAAATCACAACCATCCACTTCAAAAGCAAAATGCTACCAGTCCCTTATGTCAGGTAAGGACCTCAAATGGGCCATTCTGGGAATTCTGGCCCACAGGAGCCAGGTGGGGCCATCATTTCTCAGGAGGGCCTGTTCTCAGTCCTTACCCTACATATGTGATGCAGAAAATCAAAGCAGCAAAAAGCTCACTGCAGAAATATGGAGGGTGGGAGATGGATTCCTACTTTTCTGGGGTCAGGCGTTACTTATGGCATGAAGTGAATGTAGAAAAATTAAGTGGGGTCAGATGACAACAAGACAACAATGCACACACGAAAAAGTATGGGGTCAGATGACAACAAGACAACAATGCACACACGAAAAAGTATGAAGAAACTGCACAGAGAACTCCTGTACTGCCTATGAGCCTTTCATCACACAAGCAGCATGTGTCTCCTGTTTACACAGTTTGACATAAGCATATGGTTACTTTTCATTGTCATCAAAAGTAGCCAGGTTCCAAGGAAGGATCACCTGTCTACTTTTTCTTTTTTCCCCACCCTGGTAAAAACTTTGAAGAGCTGCTTGCTGCTCTAGAGAGCACTCAAGATATCTTCTCCACCAGACAGCACAAACTCTCCACCCTGCTCCACATTCGCTATCTTGACTATCAAATCATCGATGAGGAGTGCATACCTTTTGGAACGGATGCCCAAGCCATTACCAGACAGATCAAGTTCCAACCCAAGCGCCTTGGTGTACTCTGCAGATCCATCAGCCAAAAACTTGAGGTCTTTCTTGTCGCTATAAGATTTCTCCCATTGGCTAACAACAAAGGGGTCGTTCACTGCATAAAAGGTGAAGGCATCAAAATATGTGTGATAAATCCAGACTAGGTATGTTGCACACAGGTGAAGGCATCATAACATGTGTGGTGAATCCAGACTAGGCATGTTGCAAAGGCATCATAACATGTGTGACGCATCAAGACTAGATATGTTGCAAAGGCATCATAACATGTGTCACAAATCCAGACTATGCTGTGATGAGTGCACCAAGAGAACAAGACAAATGAGGATAGATGAGCTTAGCAGTAGCAACCTTCTAGTGCCTTGGATCCTCCTCAGGCCAAAAAACCTTGATCATGTCTCCAAACCATCAAAAGCAAAATTCAAGGCAAGAGAGTAAGGACATCAAACCTGTAAGGACAAGAATCTCGTCCACACCCTTGGCCCTGATGGCTTCAGCATTATCCAAGAAACTAGGGATGTGCTTCAAGCTGAACAGTTTTCCCACATAACACAGCAGTTTGTTAGGCAGTTTTTGGGGTCTACATTACGGAAGACTCTGCACCTTAACTGTAACTTACAGAGCATGAAGGACTGATCATCGATATCAAGCCTGAAACATCAAAACTGCCTGAAAATGATTCCACAAGGAACATACCATGACACAGTGCATTCACATGAGCAGCAAACAAACTACCAATACTCTGAACGACGCAAAACAAGGTCGAGAACCTCCAATTCCCAATCTGCAGTGCAGATCTTTAGGGAAATGAACACGGACATAGCAACGTCGATCGTTTGACCAAGAAAAGAGTATCGACATCTCTATTACTTCATAAACAACAAACAACGAACATCTTCCAATAGCAATCTCAGCTCGTCAGACTAACAGTTGTCACACGGCAATGGTCATCTCACAAACAAAAGAAGAAGAAAATTCACAAACAAACAAGATAAAACATATACAACAGCTGTGGAGTGAACAAAGTACTTCCAATGGCAATCTCAGCTCGTCAGACTAACAGATGTCACACGGCAATGGTCATCTCACAAACAAAAGAAGAAGAAAATTCACAAACAAACAAGATAAAACATATACAACAGTTGTGGAGTGAACAAAGTACTGCACATGAGAGCAAAGGCAGTTGATCTAACCTGCAAGTCGGAGTGAAGGCACCGGGAGCAGCAACGAGAACCACCTTCTTCCCCTTCAAGGACTCGTGTACAGGGAAAGCCGTAGGCTTGCCATCGGAGTTCAAATAAAACAGCGTTCCGTCAGGAATCTTGTCACCAACAGCGATGGGAGCCATTTCTCGCACTCTTTGTTTCACCAAAAAAAAAAGAAAAAGAAAAAGAAAAACCTCCCGAAAAAAACGCGCAGAAACAGAACCAGAGGCAAAAACAAAAACGATAGAAAGAGATCGAGAAAGACAGAGAGTGCGCGAGAGACAGAGCGTTCTAGAGAGAGCGATGGTGTTATGGGCAGAAACAGGAGCTCCGTTGTGCGCCAGCATTCAATGTGCGTCAGAGGGCAAAGATCCGGGCAGTTCGAAAATGCGGGCAGATAAAAAAGCTTCTGTGTGTTTTTCTTCTTTTTGTGAAGCCTTTTTTTTCCCACGGGCAGCTGTTCCTCCGCATTTATGGCAATAAAGTTGTGCATTTATGGCAATAAAATTATAGAGAATAGCCCCCTTTTTTTTTTTTTCCCCCAGTTTTTTTATAAACTCTGTAGCCTAGGTGGCTACTTATGAGCAATATATTTCTGACAAGTGGTAGCCATGTGTGGTTTTAATTAATGGGGGTGAATAGCCAGCTAATTGGGTTTGGAAGGGGGAATAGTGGCTACTTAGGGTAATTGTTGAGTAAAGGACTTATATGGCTATTAGTTTCTCGCCATCATAAATTTTGTGGGTAACCAATATCCAAGTTGTAATAAGGAAAAATAGGCAATCAAATTATAGAAGGAAAATTGGCAAAACTTATTCAAATTGCAATAGGAAAATTGGCAACCAAAACACATGAACAAAAGTTGGATTTAGCCAACCAAACAAATGAATCAAAATTACAAAATTTGAATATAAGTTTTGATGTAGGTGATTTTCTTTGTTTTGGTAGAACAAAAATTTAACAAAATTGCCTTTTCTTTGTTTTGGTCTAACAAAGCTCTCTATATTATTATTTTATTTTATTTTATTTTATTTTATTTATAAATCTTTGATTTTTTTTTTTGGGTGGAAGGAAGTTAAAATATCAATTTGGTTTTCTTTGTTTTTGGTGTCATAAAAGCAAAGCAAAAAGCAAAGCAAAGCACCACAACAACACAACTTTACAAGGCAAAATTGCTAACTTTCACCCAAGTTCATAAAGCAAAAGGTTGAAAGAGAAAACTAGGGTTTTAATTTACATTGAGAAAGTGTAATGCGACCACATTCAATGTTCAAGTTTGAACCTTACTAGGTACCTTCCAATATTGGATTGATATTGCATTTTTTTTTAACATACTAAACAAAACAAATAAAATTTGGATATTAAAATAAAATTCAAATTTATATACCATGGCAATATTGGTATAAAGGTTTAAAAAAATTGAAAATGCATACTAGGTGATATTGATATATATAAAAGAGTTCAAAATTTGTACATAAGGGTATGAATATCAAAGGTATTAAAACTTTGATACCCAAAACAAAATTTAAATGTGAATATGAATTTTATTGATTTAATGTGTGATGTCACAAAACAAAACAAGTGGCTCTACCAAGAGAGAAGCTTTGTTTAGGGTTTAGGGTTTAAGGTTGTGTATTTTGCAAGAAACCTTAGGCTATTTGATTGAGCTTTGTATTTTTCAATTGCGCCATCAATCTTAAGTTTTGTTTTCAAATTACCCACATTGAATTGATAAGACTTTTGCATAGTGGAAGAAGTGTTGTCAATCAACTCCGATTTCATGGAATTCCTTTTTTCACAAAATTTAAGTAAATTGTCATTTGATTGTTGTTTGCCATTCTTTACAATAAGAAGTTGTGCATGACATGCTTTTTTAGAGCTTCTTGAAATTGTGTTGTGTTAGGAGGTTTTTAAATTGATCTGAACAAAATTTGCTTGATGATTTCGGGTTTTTGATGACAATGGATTGATCTCTTGAAATTTTCTTACTCTGTTGTTTTGCCTTTTGCATAGTTTCAAATCAATCTTTTGAGGCTATTGAATATTTCTTTTAGGTCTTGGAAGTAGTAAGTATGATTGGGTGGAGGAATATGTAATGCAAACTTTTGTGTGTTCAAAATTGTAAAATTGTGCAAATGCTTTCAACAAGTTCATTATGAAAAGGTGAACCTTATGAGTTCTCCTATCGCACTTTTGATTTATTTTGTTACATTTTGTTGAATGCTTGGCGATTTTACAAGGGTTTTACACCATGGTTTTAAAAAATCCAAATCATTATTATTTAAACAAAACGATTTTTGAAAATTTTATTCTATAAAAAAATTTAATTCACTTTATTACCAACTTTTCCGTGATGGGAGTGCCATTCTATTTTATGGGCAAATTCATGGGTTTGATTATTATATATTCAAAAGTTCCCATATTTTCCAATGAAATCGAAAGACAATCCCCAAAGTTTCAATAATTATGTGCAACCCATGAAAATTTGAAAAAACAAAAGTGTCCTTTGCGCCATACATAGTCAAATCCAAAGTGCATGTCACATCATGGCTTTCACAATACGCAAAGATAGCAAACCTAAAGAGTAGGACTCCCATCACACCATCCTTACACCATTCTTACTCAAATGCAAAAGTAACATCCTTTTAGTTAGATTGATGAGGTTGCAAACTCAACTTAGCAATTGAGTCACCTTCAACAAGTTGTATAATTTTTTTTGTCAAATTTGCAAACCCTAGACCTCAAGTTGTTTTCACAATGCAAAGAAAAAAAAACACACACACACACACACTTTCACACCTTTTGAAGAACAATACGCAATCACACCTATTTCCACTCGTATCTCTTGGGAGGCAAAGTTGGGACCATTGTCTCTCGGGACCCAATATTGCATGGAATGCATTGCAATGGGAAGTGGCCCTACATAGATGATAACATGTAATTGTGTCAACCTCTCTTAGATTAGCATAATTTAATTAGCAAATCTTCAGACAAATCATCATCCATGCAATATTTGTTTTTTCCGTAAAAAGAGAGAAAAAAAAGGGGGGAAAAAAAAAAGAAAAAAAGATTAAGTGAACACAACATAATTTCTGGAAGAAATGTGAAACCTTGAACTTGGGGATTCTACAACTGGATAGAGAATTTATTTAATAATTAAATAACTATTAACTACCCAAAACTCTTAGAAAAATGAAGATGTATGTACAAGAAGAAGAAGAAGGATGGGTTTAGGGTTACATGAGTGAGAAACATGTAAAGAACTTGTAGGATTTTCTTTTATCCATCATAAAGCATGAGACAAAAGGTATCATGAACCTAAAACATTTGTTAAGTTGCAAGGCAAAGGAGATAGATGGTTCTAACACCCATTACTTCTTAAGAGTGTGAGTGGGTAGTATTACTACCTACTTATAGTAGATAAGTAGGTATAAGATGCTTTGGTAAGTAGGCATAGGGTTCCTCCCATTTTTAAAGGAGTACTTATAGGCAAGAGATTTTAAGTTGATAAAAAATTTTGGGTGAAATTTTTGCCATTTTGTGAATTTTTTTTGCCAAAAATCATCACAATTGCCAACTATATGAAAAGGTGCTTAAAATTATATATTTTCATATTTTGAAAATCACCCAATTGGCCAAATGTACTTATGGACTATCACCATTTGAGCAACATCACAAAATTGGAAAAAAAAAAACCCTTAATCCCACCCACTCTTCAATATACTTTGCTAGGAGGGGGATATTCATGGATTATAATGTGCTTTCTAAATACAACAATTCTCCAAGTGCTTTATGTGTATAGGGTAAAGCTTGCGACCACATGCTTTACCAAAAATCACGACTCACATGAGCAAAAGTTGAGTAAAGCTCTTGGCCAAGGAAGAACCAAATGTGAGCGAGCCCAATTCCAATAAATCCCTAGGCCAAGAAGGGCTTTACCGAGCATAAAGACTTATGCCAATTCTATTTTAAATTTTTCTTTCCCATGATACCTGGAAGATACCCGATGGGTATCATCAAGAAGGAGGAGGAAAAAAAAAAATTCAAAAAAAAAAAAACCAAAGCAAAACATTTCAAAACATGAAAACACCCACATACATAAGCATGCATTCTTATGTTTTTTTGAAATGCCCACCTTTTGCAAAGGAAAAATTTCAGCCATGCCCACCAACTGCACCATGAAAATCAACACAGGTCAGGTCTTTTTTGTTGAAGTGGAGTTGTGTGTGTGTGTGTGAGAGAGAGAGAGAGAGAGGAGAGAGAGAGAGAGAGAGAGTGAGAGTAGTGTGTGTGTGTGTGTTTTTGTGCATAATAAAGGTTGTGACTAGAAAGCAAAAAAGAAAAAAAAGAAAAGAAAAGAGAAGAGGGTTGAGTCAGTCAGTTGAAGGAATAAAGGCAGTTGTGTTGGGGGAGGGCAAGGGAGGAGTGGATGGGTGGTAGGGCCTTTCTCCTCCTCCTCCTCCTCCTCCTCCTCCTCTTCCATTGCATGCAAAAAGAAGTGTTTGTTGTCTTTGATTCCTGATGAAAACAAAAGAACAAGCATGGCCCCACACACCCCACCAAGCTTGCTTTGCTTTTGTTTTGTTTTGTTTTTGTTTCCCCAAACAAGAACAACATCTCTCTCAGAGAGGATTTGATTTAGTTAAGTGGGGTTTTGTGTTGGGTGAGTCAAAAGCAAACAAAAGAAGGGAAAAGTAGGGTGGATTGCTATACAATTTTTTTTTGAGATGGTGGTGGAATTTTTTTTTGTACTCAAATCTCCTGGAACAGCAACAACCAGCAAGTAGCAAACTACTTTGAAAGAAAGAAAGAAAGAATTGCTTTCAAGTTTCTTGTAGGTCATGGGTGGTGGTGGTGGTGGTGATGATGATAGTTGCTCTTCATCAATGAGGAATTGGGTGGTTGTTTGTGTATGAAAATCCAAGCCAAAATCGAAACCAGCAAACAGAAAGTTAGCAACTTGCAAAAACAAGACCCTGTGTCTTTTTAGTGTTGTTGGAAGTTTAGTAAGATTTTGGATTCTTGAATGAAATCTCTGGCCATGGTACATACATGCATGCATGCATCCAAAACTTTGTGTCAGAATTTTGTGGGTGGGTTTTGTTTTTGAGATTTGAGCACTTTTCTCTCTAGCCACACTTTTGGTCACTAGAATTTATCCGTGTAGACACAATTGTTGAGAATTTGAGTGCAATTGTTTGCCTTAAATAATGCAAAGACAAGTTCCAAAAGGATGTTATGATTTTTGTTGGATCTATCTCAAATTTTGTTGTTGTATCTTTGTTTTTTGCTTTTGGATTCCTTGTTTTTGTTTGTGCATGCGTTTTTTTTCATGGTGATGATTTTGCACTTACTTGGCTCTTAGAGAATTGGTTATGGTTAAGTATCTAGTGCAATGGCCTCAAGAGTTTGCTTTCTTTGATGGCTTTTGGTGTTTTTTTGGTTGCTTCTTTTGGTTTTCATTGTGTGTTGAATCTTGCTGCTGGAATTGGGATCAGTTACTGTTCCTATCAAGCAAGAAGCACACTCGAAATGTTTTCTCCAGTCTTTTGCAGTTGAAAGAATTTTTTCTTGCAATGCTTCTTTTGTTTATAAGAAGTAGAATTACTTGTTCATCAAGTTGTTCTCGGTATGCATGCATGTTGGGATGCTAATTTCAAGTTTTGTTTTGAAATGTACAAATGTGCAATCTTTCAAAGCACATTGGATTGGACAGTGTTGTGCAATTGGGTAGCTTTGTGATGGAAACTATGTGGATTTGTGATGTATACTCTGGATTTGCGTGTCATGTGGGTTGTTGTGGGAAATTTGACAACTGAGAGAGTGGTGATGGGATGATGGGTGTTTGTGTGTGTGTGCAGAGAGAGGGTGGTGACAACAGTTGTTGTTGTTGTCTATGGGGTGGTTGCGCTCCCTTGTGTGCTTCTTTTCAAACTCCAGGAGGCTCACAGAAGAGGAGGAGGAGGAGCCTGGAAACGGTGGTGCTGCAATGGCACCCATTACAAGATCCCAATGCAAAACCTCAAGGCTTGTTGATTTCAACACTTTGGATGCCAAATTCAGCAATACCACCAGACCTTTTCTTTCGAGAAGCAGCAAACGTCAGCGGATCAAGGAAGAGGCCCCGAAAGAATATGACGTTGGTAAGAAGTGTGTTGTAACTAGGAAGAAAAACAAACCAAATGGCTGGCCTTTGGAATAACAAGCTGCATTGTTGTTCAAGGCTTTTTTTTGCAAATGCTTGAAAATAGTGACACGAAGGATCCATAGACCACCTCTCTTACTCACACAATTTTTTTCCCCCCCCCAGATCATGTTGAGGAGTCACGATCAGCAACTGCTGCCGCAGATGCTGAACTGTTGACAGTTTCATCACCATCACGTTCCAAATGCGAACCTATCATCAGTTGTCCTGGTAGAAAGAAAAAAAAAACTACTATCAATCTCAATATGTTTTTTCTTTCCATGCAATGCACATTCAAATCTCCTCCATTTTTCAAGTAAAATTGCCTCTCAAAGGAGCTACTACTATATTCTCAACTCAGTTACAATGGGTTTGCTTCTTTCTTCAATCAGGGAGCTTTGAGGACGACTGTGGGCTATGCAAAAATTCAACTTCTAAGGATTTGTTTCTCACCAGCTGCCAGCATCGCTTTTGTTGTGGTTGTATCAAAGAGCATGTGCACACCATCATCCAGACACAAATGGCACTCACAAATCCTACTTTTGCAAATCTTGCTCCCTGTGCACAGTGTCCAATTTCCAGGTACCTACCTTCAGAATCTTTTACTGTGTTGAAATCTTGGTATAACATCAAAATTTCCATTCCATTGCATTTTGCAAAACTTTGCAAAACTTTGCAAAACTTCAAGTATTATTGACTTTGGACTTCTGAGACCATGTCAAATCAGATCCAGTTCTTGCCACCACCCCTCTGACAAGTTTCAATTTTTTTGGACTTGGGGTTTTAGTTGCAAGGAGGAGCTGAGTAGGAGTGAGGTGATGAAGCTCCTCGGGCACCAAATGTTGCAGGATTATGAGAGATGGTTGTTATCAGCCTATTGTGAGCTATTTGGGTCTCTAATTATAGGCCAAGGATTAGAGAAACCCGCACCACTCAAGCTTTGTTTGAGCTCACTATGTGACCCAAGAAAACCAACCATGGTTCTTTCCACCCTTTTCCCAGATCTCTGCCCACTCAAAGGTATGTACATACATGGGTCGAGGACTCTAGACTTCTAATGATTCTGAATTTTTTAAGAGAGTACGAAAAATTCTGCAAAAAATTCCTCCAGCTTCTCTTTTGATTTTTCTCAAGTGGGTTTTTGGTTGGTTTTTGTGCAATGCATCATGGTCTTGAGGGATCTGACATAGAGATTTTTTTGGTTGAAGAAATCTTCATGTGTGAATCTCCTTTGCCCAGTGAGTGCAGAAGAGAAGACTTTGGAAGGGAGTAATGAGGTACAGTTTTGGTTGTGCACATCTTGTGATGCTGCATGGTGTGCATTCTGTGGAGTTCAATTGCCTGCAACAACGATCCAACAAAGTAAGCTCGGGGGCAAGGACTCTCCTCACCGAATGTATCATGCAGATTGTTCTGGAAGACAAAAGTTTCTACTATACAAATTCATGTTGGAGCTCGAAGATGCTCGTAAAATCTACACTCAAGGCCGCCAAGTATGATGACAATATACAATCATGTCCAATCTTTTTGTTGCCTCAAATACCCATCTTTGGACATTGTGAAAAGCTCTAAAAAAACATTCACTAATTGGTCTTTTTATAATAGCAAAGCTCAGCACATTTTGTTGCACATGACATATGTAGAACATGCACACTAAGATATTATACTTCAAACTTATATATATTTGTCTTCATAACTGAGTATTAATTGCAGGTAAATCCAGACCACAAGATACCACAGAAGAGAGGTAGAATTACCATTTGGGCAGATGGCACAGGTAATTTTATTTTTATTTTTCAACATCCGAAAAAGGTCCAAAACCATTCCTTTTATGATATAAGTACTGTACATACTTTGAGTACATGTCGGACTTCTTCATAAGCTTTGACATCGAAATGTTTCTACATCTGCAATTTGCCTCAAACCGTAGCTGAATTTAACTTAGTTGGAAAACTTTGAAACTTTGCAGGTTATGGAGGTGACTACAAAGAGAATAGGACACAGACAGAAAACATGCAAGCAGCAGCCAAGAGAAAGGAAGCAGAAATTGATTCCAAAGTTGCAAATGCGTTTGAGTTTTTGACCTGTGTATTATTGAACAGTCACAGAGGGGTGGTTGAAGGAAGGGATGATGGTGGTGGTGATTATGATGATGCCACCGCATGTTCTTCTGCGATTACAACAGGAACTTATGCTCTTCTTGGGTGGGGTAATACTCTACAACAATTATTGCAGCAACTTGCCACCAATGACTCCATGCTTGACATCTCCGAAAGAAGCAATCTTTACCTAAAAATGGTACAATTTTTTCATCTCCAATCAAAATTATGGTTTTGATCATGATCATCATGGATTTGCACAGAATTGGGCCATTTTTTTGAATACCATCACTTCATACTCTTTGTTTAAATTGTTTGGCCCGATAATGTTTTTTTGTCTCTTGAGCTCCATTGCAGGTGGCACTATTGAAAGCTATCAAGACACACAAAGAGCTTTTTCCAATTTTAACAGGCTGCACCACCACATCCTCCTACAAGGTGGTTACAGAAGTGGTTGGCAAACATGTGACAACGGTCTTGCAAAGAAGCAGCACAAGTATGGTAGACAACTCACCTGATGCAACAAAGGGTGCTTTTGTTGAGGTCGACAAGGACTACACTGTGATGAAAAAGATGGAAAATATATATAAACAAGCTAAGGTTAGTTGAAAAAACTCAAAACCTGAGCCATCATTATTCCTTTGATGTGTAGTACAAAATTCAATGTGAGATCTAAATTGTTGCATGTATGATTATTATTTTTATTATGATTATTATTGTTTCCAAGTTCCAACCCAATTTACCAATTTCATTTGAACTGTAGTCAAAGCCTTGTGTTGCTCTAGGTTATGTTGCAGCGATTTCAAAGCAGTGGGATGACAGATCAAGCAACTGCAACTGACATCAGTCTTGCAAAGCAGTTGTGTTTGTGCTATGAATCAATGCAAGAGTATGTAACAAAGCATGGTAATCCTATGTCTGAGATGGTGGCACCAGAGATGATGGTTCAACCTCCGCATCATGATGAGTTGGTTGAAGCTGTGACATTGCAATCAAGTCTGAAGAAGAAGAAGAATCTGGAAGCTGCTGCTGCTGCACATGACGAGAAGAACATCAACAACAAAACCAAGCCAGGCCCAACAAACTATAAAGAGAAACTTCGGCCTCTACAATTCAAACAAATGTCAATGGTTGATGAAAAGGCAGGGACGTATTTGCACCATTACAAGGATCACATCCTAGGCAAGGTATCAGGTTCCTCTTGCATTGACAAAAGAGGGGTTCATAACCAGAAGCGCATGCTGCATTTATCCAAAGAGATTGCTTCCCTCGCAACAACATTGCCATTGGAATGGGAATCCAGCATTTATCTCTGTGTTGATGATCAACGGATTGATGTTTTGCGAGCCTTGATAATTGGCCCAAATGGTACCCCTTATCAAAATGGCATTTTCCTCTTTGACATCTTTCTTCCTCCTGGTACGTGATTTTAGGCCCCTCCTCCTCCTCCATCTTTTTCTCTCCATATTGCACAGATGGTAAATGGGTCTTTGTCTTTTTCTCTCTATATCACACAAAAGGTACATGGGCCTTCATCTTTTTTTCTCTGTAGTGCACAACAGGTAAATGGGTCTTCATCTTCTTTTCTCTATATTGCACAACAGGTAAATGGGTCTTCATCTTCTTCTCTCTATATTGCACAACAGGTAAATGGGTCTTCGTCGTTTTCTCTCTATATTGCAGAACAGGTAAATGGGTCTTTGTCTTTTTCTCTCCATATTGCACAACAAGTAAATGGGTCTTTTGCCTCTCTATATTGGGCAATAGGTAAATGGGTCTTCATCTTTTTCTCTCTATATTGCACAAAAGGTAAATGGGTGGACCCCTTTTTACTTCACAAGTAATAGATCTAGTAACTATGCAATATCCTATTGAATTTGGTGAACTCAGAATCAAACCCAAATAGAAGACAAATAGTTGTTAGTTTGTGGGCATTCTGAAACAGGTGAAAAGGATTGAGATTTCCATTTGGTAGAGGGTTTAATTGAAGCTTCTGATTTGTTTTGCATACTTTTTTTGCAGATTATCCTCAGATTCCACCATCTGTTCATTTCATGACAACTGGAGGTGGCAAAGTTCGCTTCAATCCAAATCTCTATAGTTCTGGCAAGATCTGTTTGAGCTTGCTGGGTACGTGGAACGGGCCGGGTTGGATTCCTGGCAAGTCCACACTTTTGCAAGTTCTCGTCTCCATCCAATCCCTCATCTTTGTACAAAACCCTTACTACAATGAGCCTGGATTTGAGGCCAAAAAAAGCCCTGCAGCAGAAAAGGAAAACATGCGGCATCGGGAACACACACTCTCATTTGCTGTGTTGGCACCCTTGCGGAAGCCAGATGTCATGTTTGCTGATGTAATTAGCCAGCATTTCCAGCAGAAGCGGGAGGAGGTGGAACAACAATGTCACCAATGGTGGGCCAAAGCATCAGATGCCAACACCAAGGATCGGATGGCTAACCTTATGAAGGCCATCAAATCCCAACTCCAAATCCTTTGCTCCTGATGTTGTTGAGTTTCTCTCTCCCCACTTCATTACACATTTGTTGATGATACTTATAACAAGAACACAAATCTTTGCAAATGGAAACATTTTATGTTTCTTACAAAACCTTAGATAAACAATGCAATTTAGCAAACATTGATATCTTGCATAGGTTTAGTATTGTAGCTAACTTGTACATTGTGTAAGCCACATCCGAATGATGTAACAACCCGAGCCTTGAAAGATAGAACAAGACTTGTGATCTCATTTCAGTGTTTTTGGTTTTTTTTTCTTGGGGGGTTGAATTTGGTTACTGTAGGTTCCAGCTTTTACATGGAACTAGCCATCGACAAAAAAATTGTACAGATCCTTTCATGTACGTATGGTGTGCATTTTGATTGAGTTTTGTGAACTTGGCACACAACCATTTTGAACTTGGTTTGGATGTGGGTAAATTCCTATATCCATCCCACACAAAAATGCATAAAAAAAACAGTTTCATTTTACATCAAACATAAATGTGATTGCAAAAGCAAAAAAAACCTATAGAGTAAAATGATTGATTGTTTTGCTTTTTTTTGGGTGTGTTTACCTGTGTGATTATCATTGGGCTTGGATTCTTGCATTGTGAATGGACTTGATTTTGATTTGTGTGCATCTCTTATTTGTGTGATTTTGTTAGATTTGATATTTTTGGCTGACACTAATTTTGTAGTGCAAAAAAACCGTCAAAATACACAAACCATTTGTTGAAAATCAAGAATGCACAAAGAATGTCAACAAGAAAAACAAATTGGAGAAAATTTCCCAAGATGAAACATTGTTGGCTGAAGGTTGATATTCTTTAGTTCAGCAATCTTTGTGATCTTTTGCATGTTCCATCCCTGCTAAGGTCAAAGTACTTCATGATCATGGAGATGACTATAACAGAGCCTTAGACATATGTCTTCAAGTGATTGGTAGGTATACGTGAAAGTGGCCAATTGATTTAAGCTTTTCCCACACATACATTTGCGTAGAAGGAGACCTGTGTTTATGTTCTCAAAACCCATAATAGCCCAACCCAGTTCTACTAGGCATCACAAAACCCATGATAGCCAATCTGATTCTACAAGTCCTTGGAAGAAGAATGGCCATTTTGCCCCACACAATGGCATATATGTGAAAACAAATTTGGGGGGGAGAGAGAGAGAGAAGCAATGAATTGAATTGGCAATGATGACCATGATGAAAGAGATCCTCATTTGGCTACAAAAGGAAGAAAAAATGAAAGAAAAGGAAGATGAACAACAAAGAGAGTCATAAGATTTTTTGATAAAAGCAAATCTATTTAACACACTAAAAACTACTGTACAATTCTGTCTAGCTTATTCCAAATTTTGTGCCACCCACTTGAGATTTATTCCATTGCTGACGGTCCTATTGAATGCAGAAGGGCAAACATGCCACAGACAAAACCTTTTAGATACTTGAGTTTTTGTTCATGAGTTTTGCCACCACTTCAAAGATGCAGGAAAACTTGGGTAAATGTTAACTTACTACTCAAGTCTCAAAACATTTGTCTCCATGAATCAATTGTATTTTGGTGAAGAGGTGTTCAGCTGTCTCAAGCAAGATGCTTCCTGCCAATTGTCCAGGATCTTCCCAACTTATGCCTATGGGTTCAGGCATCTCACATGATGTTCTTCAACTATGGAAAAACCCTATGCTGTCATGGGTGTCATCATCGGTGTGAATCATCCATCCGCATGATGTTCTTCAACTAAGAAAACCCAATGCTGTCATGGGTGGGTGCCATCCGTGTGAACCATTCTGAGTGAATGAGTAACACTGTTCCAGATGTGTTATTGCTGCTATCAGGGAAATTGGGGGTGTGACTTGTCCAGCACAGTTGCAGATAGAATTTGAACTAAAATGCCATTTCACCAGATCACTACTAGATAGATGACACAATTTTGAGATATACTACAATATATACTGCAATTGGCACCACTGCAAATACATGTTGCCAGAACAACAAAGCTGATGCTTCACGCTCGGCGTAGCCACGCAAACGTGTCATTCCCCCTGCCAGAATTGCAGTTGGCATCGTGTGTTGCAGAAGAAGCACAAACATGTACATCTTGTCACCCTCTGGCAGAATGCCAAGTTTGTATGCAAGGAGGACAACTCCAATACCTAATGGTGGCAACACCACCAGGCGTGTGAAAGATATCCCAACCATTGTTCTTAAGCCAAGGTCAGAGTCTCCAGGTCCTCCCGACAAAGTGCTGCCGAGACCCAGCATCACCGAAGGAACCAAAGCTGCCCCTAGTATTGTGAGACTGTCAGTGAACCAGCTGAGGGGTGCATCATCTCCAAACAGGATTGAGCTTGCATGAGGAAATATTCCTATGGTGATTGCCAAGAGAGATGCAATTATTGGTGGCTGTAACATGTGCTGAATTGGCGTCTTCTCTGCCACAACTCGCATCTTTCGTATCACACGTGGTTCTGCCAGGCAGGGTACCCTGCCCCTCGGACTAATCTCTCCATTGTGTGTGCTGTTCACTGCATGAATGCTCCAAAACATCACAATTGGATTCAAAACAATGCATCCACAAAGGCCACTGCTGATAGTACACAAACCCTCTTGCAAGAAAACACTGCAGTAATTCACAGACACACGAATCTGACATAAGAGTAACAGAACACAGGTGGAAAATTAGTATATGCAAGCAGAAACCTGAAATGGGTTGTGATGTCAGAGATGGATATCGGAACATGCGAGCAAGCAAAGGCGTGCGAGACTCCTCGTTCTGAGCATCTTTGACATCTGGCCACTCCACAGATGTGACAGAAGGCATCAGAGTCACACCACCAATGTCATCACCACCCTCAGGTCCTCCTCCACCTTCTGCATCTACACTATTGTCCGAGACTAGCTCATAGAACTCTTCTGGCGGCTCCAGCATATGATACACAAATGTATACATGATGATCACACTCACCCATTGAGAAAATGCAACATATGCAACTCCCCTGCTGTTGCACCTGATCAATTGCAAACCAAAAAATTCAATTCCCACAAGAAGTACAAAAAGAATCAAGATCCCAACCATCAAAAGATTCTTCTTCTTCTGCTCTTGCCAACAATTTCAGGATCAACCTATCAGGAGATTCTTCTTCTTCGACTCTTGCCAATTCCAGGATCAAATGTCAAGAGATTCTGATTCTTACGCCCTTGCAAATTCAGGATCAACATGTCAAGAGATTCTCATTCTTCTGCTGTTGCAATATCAGGAAAATCAATGTCAAGAGATTCTGATTCTTCTGCTCTTGCAATTCCAGGATCTCAACATGTCAAGAGATGATTCTTATTCTTCTTCTGCTCTTGCAGAAGAATCTCATGGCTCTATGCCAAAGAAAGAGTTGCAACAGCAACCAAAGATCCATCCAGGTGCAAAGAAGTCAGTCATCTTCTACAGAAGTTTGAAGCCAAGAGCTCAAAAGGTTATAAGACTGGACAAAAATAACCCATAGTACAGCACTAGCAGAACTATGAAACCTTCTAAAGAAGAAGAAAGAGAGAAACTACAAAGCAAGCTTGTTTTTGCTGCTGCAGAAAAGAAACACACCCCAGGAAAAAAAAAAAACTCCCCAAGAATTGGAAAGAGCAGGAAGAAGAAGAAATAAAAAATAAGGAGAAAGAAAGAATGGTTATGGGGAGGATGGGTGTGGGAATTAGTGTTGAAGGAACGAGAGAGAGAGAGAGAGAGAGAGAGAGAACTTCTTACTTACTTGGGTCCAAAGGGACTGGATTGCCCATGACAGATGGAGCCGATGATGGCGAGAGGGAAGTTGCCAGTGTTGCCGATGCCAGTCATGACGACAGTGAAGCGGAAGAATTGGGGAGGAGGACGACAAACAAGAGCCACCAAGACACCCACAAGACAGCCGATGATGGCACTCAGCATCACGTTCACAGGAATGAACCACCAGTCCCACATGTTGGACAGAGTCACGGATTGTCCCAGCTCCGTGAAGATGAGACAGGGGAGAAACAGTGCAAACACCAGCTTGATCAACAGCTTGGAAGCCTCTGGGGTGATGATGCTGATTCTGGGTTGCGCTAAAATACATCCCAATCCACACATGGTCAACACCTTCAGCACTGGTACCACCGAAAGCTCAACCATGTACCAGAAGTCTCCTCCTCCTCCTCCTCCTCCTGCTGCTGCTGCCAAATCCATGCTTCTTGCTGCTTGCACCCAAGACTGCATCTCTTCTACCTTTGTTCTTCTTCTTGTTCTATTTGCCCTCCAAAGCCAAGCAGCCTGTTTTACAAGCCAAAGAACCTTGAAGAGATCCTAGCCTCTATAGGAGGAGCTAAGAAAGACGGACTAGAGAGGAAGAAGAAGAAGAAAGCTCATAGCTTAAAACCCTAAAGCTTAGATTCTTGATACGCATCTATCTATATATATCTTCTATTCCCCTTGGCTCTCGGAGGTTTTGGATTCCCTCGTTTTGCTTGTGCGCCCATCCAGAGAGCACATTCTACAGTGCAGAAGAGATTTCATTTGTTGATGAGCTTCATCATCATCATCGTCATCATCATCAGCAGCAGCAGCAGCAGGAGCAAGATCAGGATCCTAGAAGGAACAGTAGTGAGGGAATTGGGGCTGTATGGGCGATGGGTGCCTCGAGGGTCTACTGCTGCTACAACTACCGTATGTGGTGTCTTGTTCAGTTGTTGGCGCTTCTTGCTTTTCTGCAAGCTCCGCACTTCGCATGGGTTAGTGGGCACCAGCAGCAGCAGAAGAAGAATGATGATGATGGTGCTTTAGCAGCAGCAGCACAAGTCCTGGAGCTCACGGATACTGGCTTGGAAGCAGCTCTCAACCAATATGATTACCTTCTGGTGGACTTCTATGCACCTTGGTGTCAGCACTGCAAAACCCTTGCACCTGAGGTACCTACCTCTCATCCTTCTCCTCCTCCTCCTTATTCTCACTGAGTATGTTGGGAATTTCTTGCTGCTTGTGCTTCTTCTTCTTCTTCTGTCTTGTCAATGAGTTTGTTCATGATTTCTTGGTGGGTATGATCTCTATCTCTTGGACTAGGCTCTGACAGAATGGGAACTCTGGGGTGTTGCAAGTGATTTGGCAGGGTTTTGTTCTGACTGTCTGTCACTTGTGTCATGTTGCAGTTAGATGTTGCTGCTCCATTGCTAGCAGATGATTCAAAGCCAATCATTGTTGCCAAGATCAATGCAGACAAGTACAGAAACGTTGCTGAAAAATATGATATAAGGTGAGCACTGTAGCTAGCTTGCTTGATCTTCATCTTCTTCTGTTTTGAACCACTTTTGCTGTGACTTCATATGTTGAAGAGTTTTTCAAACTCTGTGTGTCTCTGTGTGTCTCTGTCTCTCTCTTCATTTTTGTGTGCACAACAAGCTGTGCGAATTGCAGCTTCAAATTCCAGAGTAGGCGTGAGATTTAGGTTTAGGGTTTAAGGTTTGTCATATTTGGATTGTTTCCTTCCACACAAGTATGATGTTATCATCATGCATCTGGATGCTTGAAAGAGCATGGTAAAGCTCCAACCTTCCTTCACAGGATTGCAAGAGAGTTAGCATTTGCGGAAGAGCAAGGCTGGTGTAAGAGCAGCAAGCTTTGACACTCACCATACCGTGTGTGTGCTTGTGGTTCTTCATGTGTGTCCATCCATCCAGCTTCTTCCCAACGATGAAGCTTTTCACCAATGGATATCCTACAGATCAGTATCAAGGTCCCCATCATGCTCATGCGCTTGTGTCATATGCAAGACGTCTCACTGCTCCTGCGATCCAGGTATTCCAATCCGAATCAGCTCTCCACAAGTTTATCGAGTCGATGGTGAGCTCCTCTGAGCTACCGCTTTTTGTTGGATTTGAGCTGGAAGTATCCAATTTGGAGAGGTTTGCTCACAAGTTCAGAAGCAAGGCGTGGTTTGCAGCAGTAGTGGGAGAATATTCAGAGAAGGCAATGGCAGATTTCAGTTTCAACAAAATACCAGCACTTGTTGTGTTGCACGGACAACAGTATGAGGAGATTCAGGATGTCTTCTATGGACCTTTTCAAGGTAATCAATCACAACAAGCTCATTGAATACCTACTGGAGTTTCTCAATGAATGCATATATGTTCCTGTGAAATTCTACAACCATTTTATGGAACATGATCTCTCAGCTTCGAAGCATAATATGTATATATATATATATATATATGTCTGTTGTTTTGCAGGCCGTGACTTTGAGGATTTTGTGAAGCAAAATTTGCTGATGCTGGTGACACCATTGAATGCTGATAATCTCAACATTTTCAAAGAGGATGGACGACCAAATGTGGTGGCTATTCTTGAGAATGACACAACACCCAAGTCTAAGGCCTTTATTGAGAAGATGAGGGCAGCTGCCCCTGCCAATCGTGCATTTGTATTCACTTATGTGGTGGCCTCAGAGTGGCCAAAGTTTGTTCGTCCTTTTAAGCTTGGGAAGAAGCCAAAGTTGCCAACAATAGTGATCTGGGATGATAACTATTACTCCAAAGTAAAGTTGTGATGCTCCTTGTGCTCCTCATGTTAAATTTTGTGTATGCTGCCATTGGATGCTTATGCCAGTTAGCCAGCATCAGCAGAAGAGTTTATTGAGAGCTCCAATTTGCATGGGAGAAACACTAATGGGCTGCTGTTGGTTTCTTTTTTGCCATGTGCAGAGCTCCAATGCAGAGGCGTTTACAGGAGATATAGTGGAATTAGAGCTTTCAAAGCTGCTACAAGACTTCAAAGACAAAAGACTAAAGCAAGAGAAACTTCAGGCACCATCATTTTATGAGAAGGCTATGGAGAATAATGCCAGCTTCTTGCAATTTGTGGGGATGCTTGTGGTAATGTCCATCACAATATGGACAAAGAACCGAGCAAAGCGAAGCTCTCAAGTCAACACAAATCCAGAAGAGAATAATCCCATAGCAGGACAAGCGCAGCCAGATGGGGAAGACACCGGAGCAGACAAAGAGGACTAGAATAAGGTTTTTTGTCTTCAGGATGTAAAATCTCAGTTTACTTCCAATTTGCTTTGCATGGGTGCACAGTCACAGATGATGTTGATATATCCTGGGCATGCACTGGAGGAGTAGACAAATATGGATCTACGAGCGGGTTTAAGGTATAACTTCTTGTGAACATGGGTGCGCAAGAAAGTTTTTCGGCATTTTTTCAGATGTGCAGTAAACTCAGTTAAGAACTAGAACAGTTGGTCAAAGTGCCAAAGCTCTGAAGAGTGACTGGTGCTCTTCAGGCATCTCTCTTCAGCAAGTAGCACATGCGTTTGTGCTGAGAAAAGCTTCATCAGTAGAACTGCAGATTTGCATACAGCAGGTGGGGGATACTTCTGGTTAGATCAATAGGGTACCCAATTTTTTTGTCATCTCACCTGAAATGCTCACTTGTGATGTTTGGATCAAAAATATTTTGACACTGGTTGTTTGTCTCTCTCCTTGTTTGACCATCTCATTTTTATGACCACTATTTGCTTCTTTCTCAAGGGAACCAGATCTGCAATGTGGCAAAGACTCTACATGTCAGGGACAATGCACAGTTTGTGCATCGACCAGGCATACTTCCGTGAGCTGCAAGATTGTAAGGTCGCAGGTGCTGGATCAACAATGCACATCGCAGACAAACTTATTACCATTTGAAGGCATCCACTCTTATCTCATTCAGTTCTCATTTTCAGGCATGAGATTGATGTTCAGAGAATAGCACAGTTTCAGATAGGTTTCGTCTCTCAGCACCCCAATAGCATCACCTCTTGAAGAACCAACTACATAGGCTTGCCTTTAGCTGACCAAAATTAGAGATGTGCATCAACAGCGATCACATCATATGCCACAACCACCACTCCATTTGATTCCTTCAAACAAATTGCAAAATAGCAGCTGAGAAATATGACACCATTTTGTTCTCATTCACAATCAATTTTCCAGATGGAGAACATATCTACACTCTTGAGGAAATAAAACTTGATTGAATTTGTGTCCAAATGCCCCACTGGCTCTCTACATGGAACCTAAGATCAATTGAAAAGAAATGGTGAAGTGCCATAAATAGAATTGACCTCTGATTCCAGTTTCTCATAGAACAGATGTGTTCAAATTTTGTTGACAAAAATTACAGTTTAGGGATGGATGCTGTGTTTCTTTGTAAAACATGAGTGTGTAAAAATTGCCACTCCATTGGCTGACCATGGATCTTCAAACTCTAAAAAGGTTAAAAGAAAGTCCAATGACTCTCATCTTGAGAATGCACAACCATGTCCCTCCCCACCTTTTTGAATTGAAGGTTATGTGCTCTCATTTCTCCTTGCAACCTGCACTCACAGATTGCAGCAGGCATCAGCCAAAAAGAAAGAGGATAAATAACAACCCCACCTTCATGTTCCAGGAGGTTCAGAAGCAGTATATCCAAAGAGCAGCAAAGTTCAAAGCCTGTCAAGCATCTCAAGACAGAGGACCAATTATTGACAATCAACAGTTGGTGCTGGTTCTGCCCAGACAGTAGTTTCAAACAGCAATGTGGTTTATGGGTGCAAGACACTGGATTTCCAGCAATATGATGGAGAATTAAAAAAAACCCCTAGGGACATTGTGAGAGGTGTAAGGGACTGAGGAACAATGGTTACAAAAATCCAGACCTGATGAGCATGGTTGGTGGAAGATAAACCCGTCGACAGCTCGAGTTGCTTGATCCGCTTTTCCAACTGGTTGTAATACCCTTCCACCTGCATGACATGTGGACTCATGCACATGAAGGGTCCATGATTCATTTGCACAAACAACTTGAGAAAACCCTAGAGCACCCAAGTCCCTTTCAACTCTACAAGCTGAAAATAGGTCAATCAGATGCAGAATTCATGCAACCGAATCAAACAAATCTCTCTACAATGATAGAGAAAACTGTGATTGCACAGAATTTTGTAGACTCTAGATGCAGGAACAAGGACATTACAAAAACACAGTTATTATTCCACAATTGTGTAAATCTAGGTGCTAAGGTGTAACAAAGTTCAGATTTAGGGTTTTCTCTCTATTGTAAACCCTAAACCCTAAACCCTGAGCACTCAGTTGAGATCCAAACTCCAGCTCCCATTCCAACATACAAGAGAATCAGCGATGGAAAAGAGAAGACAGTGAGAATACAATGGTTCTAAAAAAAGAAAGAAAAGAACTGGGTTCTGATGGTAAGAAAATCAGGGGATGACAAGGAAGGAAAACCCTAGAAAACAGAGCAGAGCAGAGCAGAAGAAACAAACAAAACAACCAACTAACCTCATCCGCAAGTATTCGATGGCTACCCATCACATCCCTCTGCAACTGGTACATGGCGATGGCTGAAGCTAAAGCAAAACCGGTGAAGAAAGAAGAGGCGCGTGTTCGAAACATAGCTGCTGTCTCCTTGCCTCTTGTTTCTGCTCTGCAACTTACTACAAATCCAAAGCTCCTACAATCTCTCTCACAACTGGGGCAGTCGTAGTATAATACTTGGAAACTCCGTGTTTTGCACAATAGGTAATAATCCTAGGACCTGGAGGAAATCTAGATCTTGGGTCTCTCTCATGTTACATCACCATGATTGCCACAAAAATGCAAACAAGAAATCATCAAATGCAGGCAAGAATCGTGACATTCCAGACCCCAAAAAAGAAATCATCAGATCTTCTTCCTGGGAAGATCTGTTTCCTGATTTTTAGGGTTAGGTCTAAGAGCCAGAACTAGTCTAGTCTTGGGGGCGGTTGTTAGAAATTCGAAGGAGGACATAACCGGGGGTTCTCAGGCCTGTTGGTTCAGATCATAGCTCAAATAACTTTCTACCAAACTGCTAATTACTTGTATGCAAAATAATATACCCGGCGGTTTTCTTGGGTTTAGGGTTTTGTTAGTTTAACTACTTGGTTATATCTCAGTTAATTAAGGACAAATTGGGTTAGTTTAATTGTTTGAATTTTTTAATTTTTAAATTATTTTAAGTGTGAAAGAGATTCAAGGTATTTTGTGAAGGGGATATAATTTTCATTTGTATGATTTCAAAATCATTTTTATCGATTTGAGATTTTAGCACACTCTATATTTATTGTATGCAATTTTTTTAAATATTTTGTGTATAATATTAGTTTTTATATTTTTGTGTGAAAGCCTTAGGCTTTAATTCTTGCTCTTTTTTTCTTTCTTTCTTTTTTTTCCATGTGAGTGATCATTTTGAGTTTCAACATGGTGTTGTACCATTCAAAATATATTCATGGTATGTTGTTTTGTATGTGTGATGACAACGATAAGTTACAAGCATTGACATAAGAATGCAAAGAAATATGCACCATGCACATTGAGTTCATTTTGAGAAACTTCATAAAACAACACTTCCTTTTATTGATTTGAGCTTTGAAATAATATTGATGGGTTATTAAGAGAACACCCAATTAGGTATATATGAAACTAATGTTATTAATAATTTCCTTGTTGATTATTGAATTTTTTAAAAACCTGATTAGAGAAACTCTTAGATGTTTAATAGAAGGTTATTTAGCAAATCTTAGAGCATCTCCTGCGGTGCTCCATAAGTGATATTTCACAGTAGAATTGGATGAATTGAAGTCAAAAAATGTGCCGGTTTGGCTCAGGAAAATCATTTTGGCTGTAGCATAATTGCAAAGTCTGCGGTGGCTGCTCGTCAAAGGTAGGTGCAGCAACGCCCCTGCACATGCACAAAAGAATGTAACAAATATGACTGCTGCTCAGTGTTTCTGATTGGCCTATCATAATGATTGATCCAGGTGGTTCTCTATAGTAGTCTCTGCAGTCTCCGTTTCAAGTTTTACTGGTGGGGTTGCAAAAAAGTAAATAACTAAACTTGGATGTGAAAAGTATTTTTGCAGGGTTTGCATACTGAGCACCTCTGGAGACGCTCTAGTAGCTCTCAACTTCCCTATGCTACCTTTTCATCTAAGTATTGAACAGAATTGACAAATACTTCAGATTAACTCAAGATTTCACATTGTAATGTGCCATTCACAATCGAAGAATTTTAGTGAGGGTAAGGCACCCTCCACATACAACTAACTATTTCATTTGTAAATTCTTGTTTCGATTCGAAGGAGTTTATTGATTTAATGAACAATTATTAAATGGAACAATTAATATAATAAGGTGAGAAACTATTTAAATTTAACGACCTCGCCCAACCATTATATAGTCAAACAAATCGAGAGTAAACATATTTGCTATCTTGTGCTATTTAAGTTCACAATATTTGGCACTTTTTATACAAATTGAATATAACATCAACTAATTTGCTCATAATAAAGTTACAATCAAACACTAGAATTGACAATCCTATGCAAATTTACTACTAGCCCAAATAGCATATTATCAACCCAAATCAAAAATATGTATAATACTTCATCCAAAATATGCTTTGCATGGGCACTAGGCGAGTCGAGGAGCTATTGTTGTAAGTTGTAACATTGTGAGTAACACCTCAAGTTACAAAATTTCTAGCCTAATCTTGGAACATATCATCATACAACCTTCACCACTTCCACCATGTTTGTCCAATAATTAATTATTTAATTTAATTTAATTTAATTAATTGTTAGGATTCCATTTTCAACAAATGGTACATGCCCAAACAAATTCTTTATTTTCATTTTAAAATATTTTTTTCTGAACAATTTATTTTTCTTTTCTTTTCTAAAATTCAAAATTTGTGGAAATAATATAATTTGTGTCCAACTGGCCTAGGGTACTTACTACTATGGTATTTGACAATAGAAAATTCTAAACACATGGCAAGAAGTCTGTGTTATCCTCCTCTTCTTCCTCCCTTGAGGTTTTGGGAAAGCCCAAACACATAACTTATCTTTTGGAGTTGATGTCTCACAAAATTGAGGACAAGATTGATGGGCCCTACTAACTGGAAACCCTAAACCTAAAAACCCTAGACTCTGGACTCTTCATCTTCTTTTTCACCTTCTTCTTCTTCTTCTTCTGCTCACTGGGCAGTTGCTACCAGAATACAATACCCAATACACCTCTTCTTCTGTCTACCATCTGTTTGCAGATGATTCCAAAGGAGATAGCAGGATCAGATTCATGCTAGGGTTTATGATTAGAATCCATTTGCTTCCTTTTATTAGTTAAGGCTTCCAAGCTTCTTTCAGCTTTTTTTTTAACCTAGCCTACCACCAAGCTTGATTCCTCTTATCAGTGTAGAAGAGTCCAAAGTAAGACTTACTAGCTTGTTTTGATTGATTGGGTTGGGTTGGGTTTTGGGTTTAGGGTTTAGGGTTTGGATTGGTTTGTTTTGTTTTGCTGCCAACATTGGTCTGACTGGTGGGGTTCCCCTGACTCTCCACCAGTTATGGATGACTGGTCTTCTCCAAACTAGATCCAAATTTTATGGGCAACTACATGTAAAGTAGTGAAATTGACAAACTGACAAAACTTTATTGTGATTTCTAGCACTAACTAGCCTACAACAAAATCTGGTTGTCTTTTCTAAGGCAATGGGTCTTTGCTTCATAAAAATTATGACACGTACAAAATCTCAAATTAATTTGTATCATTAGTCATTGACAAGAATGAGTACCTAGTAATATAATACCATATTTGCAAGCCAATTTGATAGCATGTCACCATATGATCTATTGAACATCGTCCCAAGCCATCAAACCAAGTTTGAAAGGAGTTTTGCTCTTTGCTAGGGTTCACATTTTCAACTATTCAAACTTTGAGGAGCATAAGAGCTCTAGGGCACAAAAAAAGTTGGGGTGCACTTGCATGAGTAGTGAGATACACAAGTTATAAGGTACATAGTACACATCTTCATGGCTCTAAGGGGACTCTAACTACTATGAAATTGTAAACTATTGTACTTGTGATGATAATCTTGGGAGGTCATTATTTTTGGCAATTCGGTGAGTAGTAGCTAGAGACACAAAAAGGGAAAGAGGGAAGCAAATCATACTTGCATTTCTCCATCAACAAACATTAGAAGTGAACTTCCAAATATGAAGAAGTTGTATGTGCATGGTTATTGGATTTGTGCATAAGATATTTCAATTATTGTCTTCCATTTTGAAGTTTTTTTTTCCAAACTTTAAGGGAAAAAAAATAAATTCTTGTTCTTGGGTGCCTTTGAAAATTTTCAATGTTGTATTTACTTGTGTTTGATGAATCATACATGTTTGTACAATCATTGTTTGCAAGAATATGTAACACATGCAAAGACCTCAATAGTATGAATTTAATATTATTTTGTGGTTTGATTTCCTTAGTGTGATAGAAGACATGATAAATCCCAAGTACTTTTGTACCAATTACTATGTGTTTGAATAAAATGCCTTTTTTTTTTTGCAAACACGTTGCTACTACATATGTATTTTCACACAACCCAAAATCAAAGTTTTTCAAAGAAGCATATCCCATAGACTTGAATTTTTTTTGGGGAACATGCATCCCAAAACCAAGTCGAATGATGTTGTAAAAACAACATTATTCATAACAAATGTGTGAAGTAAACTATGTAAATGTTAAATAATATGTGTGATATTTATCATACCTAGTTTGACACACCAATATTTGACGTGATTTATCACATGTGCGTTTAAAAATTTAATGTCCATCTATGAGGACAATAATATTATTAAGAACGTTGTTATTTGATAATATAGTTAGTTTTTAGGGATGTATTTTAGGTTAATATAATTTTCCCTTGATGGGGACTCTATTCTTAATAAAGATTATTTTTAATATACGACTTTTGGGTTTGGGTTTGTTCAAGTGTTCTTCTACCTCTCATGTTTTCCATGGATTTTTTAGACATACCCATGTTTTGTATTTTTGTCTTCTTTTTGCAACTAGAAATCAAGGTACCATGACAACAACAACAACAACAACAACATTTTACCTCATGCAATGTCAAATGAGCTTCTCTTAGAATGTCTTATGAGAGACATTTTTCAGTTTGTTGCTTTTAAGAAGAAGCCTATTTATAGCTGAACAAAGAAAACTCCAAACCCACAAACTCCAAGATAAGCTTTTGGAGTGGACAAATAGAGTTTTATCTGTAGAGCTACTGGGCCCAGTTTGACTAGGGAACTCAATAATCAGGGATGAAACTAAATAGTATGAGCATAGTAGCTTAAGGGAATTTTGGCCTCTAGACAATAAATAATAGGTCTATTTTTATATGAGGATTTTTGAAAGTTGGATAATTTTGGCTTGTGTTTGAAACTTGAGATTAGTTATTATAGAGTTGTAATAATAATATCTTGAAGGATTTTGGGTTGGTTTCTTTTAGAGCATACTTTGGATCATGTTATACATGTTTGGGTCCATGTTATACATATTTTGGGTCATGTTATGCATGTTTTGAGTCCATGTGCTACATGTTTTGGGTCCATGTTATACATGTTTTGGGCATGTTATACATGTTTGGGTCCATGTTATACATGTTTGGGTCATGCTATACATGTTTTGGGTCCATGTTGTACATGTTCTGAGTAACAAAAACATGTTAAAACATGAAATGTCAAAAAACATGTAACCCTAAAAACATGAAAAACAAATAATGGGAAAGACTATTTAAATGTCACCACCTCTTCTTGGGCCAGTAATTATGATCAACCAATCAAAAAATAAATAAATCATTTTCTTTTTTATTGACCCTTTTGGAATTATTTTTATGTCCAAAACTCCCAACCTCAATTTCACTACTCGCTTTGGCTGCCTTGCATGCTATACTCAAACTGAGGATGAAACAAGGGATTAAACTAGGGACCAAAGACCAGGCCTATATATCCATCAATTTTCATGCTAGAAAATGGGAGGGATATTATGCCTACTCCTCAATAGTGGAAGGGTCCTTAAACCTATTAAGTAGGCATAATTTCCCTTTCACTTATTGAGGAGTAGGCATAACATCCCTTCCACTCCTACACTTCATGATCTACATAGGTTTGGTTCATGATAAATTATGCCTCGTGCTATATGATGATACGTAAAGCCCTAGGGTGAGGGACATTCTCAAAATGGGGGGTGGGTGGAGTGAGCTATCACTTGGTCCTAAACCCTAAACCTAGGCCCCTTATTTTGAGAATACCCTCACCCTAGGGCTTTACCTTACACCTATTATTAGTACCTACATAGATACCATGATAACCCCGGGCACCTCCCATCCCTCCCTCAAAACAAAAATTGGGTTGCTTTCAAAGAGGGTAAAAATATCCAAATCCTTAAACTAATTGAGGATTTTGTAGTCCAAATTTTACATTTTCTGGGTTAAATTTAGCAACCTCAATCAAGAAGGTAGGTAGGTAGGTAAATAGGTAGGTAGATAAGTAAATAGGTAGATAGGTAGGTAGGTAGGATAATAGTTGGTTATAAGTAAATAAAATGCACCTAGATATAAGATGCTTGGAATACATAAATGCTAGTGGGTTGTTAGTAGGTTCTAAAAATATTCTAAAACTTTGTGTATTTTCCTTCACAAAATTGTGTAATTTTTTTATATCGTGTGTGAATCTCAACATTTCTGCAAATAATGTAATTTGGTGTGGAAGTTGCTAAGGTACTAACAACATCTTATGAAAAGCAAAGAAGAAAGATTTTTGCAAAGAATGTCTTCTTCAAAGCCAACATCCACTCCTGAAAATATCAACATTGCACCTCAAAAAAAAACGAGAATAAAATTAGGGTTAACCTACAATCGATTGATGAGGAGTCTTTTTAAATGTTGTGCAAATGGTTGTGTGTTCCTTTGTCCCTCTTAGACAAGTGTTGAGTTCCCAATATATAACATTCAAAAGGAGTTTAGTGCAAAGTGAAAAACAAAAAATTCTTAAATCAAACAACCTTTTAGCCAAAAGTACTATACAAACCACTTATAAAGATTGCACAATACCATGAATGTCATGCACAACACCTTGAGACCTTTGAAAGCAAAATTCAAGCTCGTGTCCCACACAAATCCAATGAAAAAGAAGTGAAGTTTTGTGGGTTTAGGGTTTTGTTGCTTTGTGTCACACCCTCGACAATTGCCCCCACCATGCAAACGGTGAATCTCTCCACAATTGCTCCCACCATGCAAATCACCTTGACTTGCACATCTCCTCCTCCTCTAAAGACCAAATCCAAAAATTCCATTTCTTTGTACAACCTTTTAGTAGTTAGGCCTTTCCTCTTGGTGGGACACACAAGAAGAATAAAAGAACACGATAGCAAGGAAGCAACAAGCGAGGTGCATCCATCCATGAGGTTTGATTAGACAATAGACAATACCCAATGTCCACTCCAACCCCATAACTAGCTAGAGGTGTACATACACACGTACATATACCCATGAGGGATGATGCGACAATGCCCTATTTCTTCGTCCTAGTCTTCTTCCTCCTCTTCCTCCTTGTGCACCACGTTGTAATTTGATTCTCACAATGTATGCACTAGACACACCCTTGGAGGAGCATTTCAATTTACTACAATAATGAATTCCGAAAAAGGAGGATGACGAGGGAGAGTCAATGAAAATAATAATAATAATAATAACAATAATAACAACAACAAACTCAAAAGAGAATTTTTATTTTTATTTTAAAAAAATTTATGTAATTTTTTTTAAAAAACAAGCAAAAGAAGGAATTGATCTGGGTGCAATGGATATGCAACATACAACATGCATCACTTTTGTGTTCATTTTTGGTCACATGATACTCGTTTGAAACTAGTATATTACTTGTAGTGTAAAACTTGAGGTCGTAGGCTTTTGTCAAGGATAAAGAGTATAAAGACTTACTTTGATTTTTATTTATTTTTAAGTCTCATGATACTTGCTTGTTGTGTATGCACAAGAAAAATAAAATGGGGTTGGAGTGGGGCATTCTATTTTTTTTCAAGGGCACCCCCAAATTGGTGGAAGAAAAAATATGATGAACAACATGTCCTCAACTTACTCCAAAATTATTGGAATGGGTCTCTACATGTCAAGTAAAGCCACAAGGTGGGGCAAAGGGGGGGTGGGCATTCTATAATTAAAGACAAGATGATACCCAAGTTTGGCCCCACATTTTGAGAATTTCCTTCATCTACGAGCTTCACCCATTGCAAAAAGCTCAAGGCAAAAAATTATCATGAACTATACACATTTCTAGATCATTAGGGTTTCTAACACCTAACCTTAAGAGTGAGAGGGGATTAATGGTGGACATAAGGTGCCTTCCAAATCTTTAGGTTAAGAATTTTGTCTTCATGAGTTAACGTATTACAACCATGGCAAAATCAACAAATTGTATTAGATTGTGTGTTTTGCGTACTATGTATTATCCCCATTCCTATATGTCTTATGTTCGTTTGTTTGCATGGTGCTTTCCCTTCATATATGTGAAGTTGTCATCTTATTATTCTCCAATTGCATACCTAATAGAATTACCAAAGGAAAAAAGGTTTTAAAACATTGTGAGGAAGGGGGTTTTGGGGGCCCCGTAGTGAGGAATGGCATCTAGCCTTATATTTTTATTATTCAATTTTATTTATTTTTAAAAATAGCAAAGTTTCGGATTTGGTCCAACTCTTACCGATTTTTGGAGCGTAAATGTGGGGTTATTGTTAGGGCGATGGGGGGAAACTTGAATATTGAACAATGCTCGGGTATGATACTTAGTTTTTGATACTTTACATAATTTTTTTTGCTATATTTGACACATGTTTGCTGAATAATTAATTTTTTTATTTTATTTTTCATTTCCAAAAACAAAAAAGCTTGAAAATTTAATAATTCCCTTCACAATTTATTTTTTCTTTGAAAAAAAACATTTAAAAAAAATTCAACATTTGTGAAAGTAATATATATTAATGTCAAAGCTACTATGTACGAAGGTAGGTGGGCATATTGGAAAAATCATAGAAGTAAAACTATTGAGTAGAAAGCTCTAGAAGAAAATCTATCACCAAATTAATCTAAATTAAAAAATTTAGTAATTTAATGTTTTTTTCTCGTAAAACTTGGTATTCTCTTCCTTCACCGCCCAAAGATTCACCAAACATTTAATATTAATTAAATTTTCTATTTTTCAACCATGTTTAACCAATATTGAAAAACCACACTTTGAGGTATCATTAAATAAATAAATAAATGCACATATATATAATCATGTCCTCCTAGAGATTGATTTCAAAATGCACACACATATAATTTTTTTAATGTGCATTTGAAAGTGATCCAAATATTCATAAATAGTCAAAACCAAGGATTTTCATTTTTTTTTTCCAATTTTTTGATATCAAAACAATTTAACAAGTTTTTTCCAATAATTAGTCAAATTTAATTAGCAAAATTTACATTAAAATATAAAATTTCCCAAATTAAATTTTTGGTCAAAAAATTCAACAAAATGTTTTGGCAAAATAAAACACTAAGTCAATAATAAACCATATATTTCTTGGAGAGCTTTTGGGGGCTAAGTAAAAAAAAAGATATGATATCATTGAAAAAGCATTAAATTTATTTTTAATTTATTTTCTTTTTCAACCATCCAATCAATCATATATATAAATTATTATTCAAGAAATATGATATGATATCAAAACTCAAATCATTTTGTGTAAGAAAAAACTCTTTTTTTAATAATTACTTAAACCCATAATGGTGTATATATATACACACTAAACTAGAAAGCAACAAAATCAAATTCACAAAAAAATGTGCAAGGAAAAAAAAAAAAAAAACTAATTATTTACTTAAATCATGCTTAGTAAGTAACTCGCTTATAAATAATTTTTAGAAATATGATAATCCCATAAATACCCACAAGTGGTACAATAATTACCCAATATTATTAATCTCCCATCAATGAAATAATAAACTAAAATAATAATAATGAATTTATATCATTTTTTGTCATTCCTTAAATTAGTTGAAAGAAAAAGGAAAAGAAAACTCCAAAACTTCAAAAAAAAATGGTGGA
This sequence comes from Sphagnum contortum, assembly GCA_963920785.1. NCBI lineage: Eukaryota > Viridiplantae > Streptophyta > Sphagnopsida > Sphagnales > Sphagnaceae > Sphagnum > Sphagnum contortum. The sequence continues at coordinate 13,220,068 of OY987280.1, forward strand.
AAATTCTTAACCGTTTGATCTAGATTTTGGTATGTACAATATGTGTGGCCGCGATTACATCACACGTGTCCAAAGTCTGTTTGGAAACTCCGTCCCAAACACTCATCCGTTCGTTCGTTCGTTCGTTCGTTCGTCTGTTTCGTCCGTCCCGTCCGTCAGTTCGCCGGAACCAAACTTCCTCTTGTCTCTCTCTCTCTCCCCTCGCGCGCGCGCTCCCTCGTTGCTCTCGTTTTGCTTCTCTCCCTCGCGCGCCTCGCTCGCCCTCATTTGCTCTAGTTTTTGCTTCTCTCTTGCTTTCGTTGGTATGGTTTTGTTTCTGTCTCCGGTGCTCGCTTCTTGATTTCTATTTTTTTTCTTTTTTTTTCTTTTTTGGGTACAGGACTTTCTTCTTTTGTGTGCTTTGACGCAATTTTCGTAATCCTTCGAACTCAGCAGTAGCAGCTTTTGTCTGCGTGCGCGGTTTCTGTTGCCTTCACGTCCACCACGTCCCTTCTGTCTGATTATCCATTGTTGGGGGACGTCTTCATTAGTTTGTCTCAACTCGCGGTTTGTTGTACTTGTTTTTGTAAAAGAAAAAATTCAGACGGTTTTCGCCCTTGTTTCTTCTTGTTTGTGGTTGAATTCGCTCTGCAACAACTCGGCGGCAACAGCAGTGCCTCTCACTGTGGTGTGTGGTACTCTAAGATAATTGCAAACAACCACCGCTGCTCTTGTTCTGGATACAGAGAGCGAGAGAGAGAAAAAAAAAGCTCTTTACCACCGCCTCTCTTTTCTCCTCCTTTCTTTTGCTGGTACCAACAGCAATCTCCTGTACTTGTTGCCGCATTGGAATTGTGTTCACCTCGAGACAAACCTTCTTCACATTTCCTTCCCCTCTTTCTTTTTGCCCACTTTCCAAGCATGTCAATCCATTGGAAACCTGTCGTAGTAGCTTTCCAGAGCTTCGCCATCCCAGGTGCTACATAAAAGCAAAGCCACCCGTTCATTGTTTCTTTTCTTTCTTTCTTCTACGCGCAAACTCTCTTTCACACCCTTGGCCTGCATACCCATCACCTCTTGATTTTGGATTTCGTCGGCAGTTGAGCAAAACCACCCACCGGGGAAAAAAAAACCTCCACCAACCTCTCCTCTCCTCTCCTCTCCTCTCCTCTCCTCTCCTTGTGGGTTGGTTTGGTGAGGATCATCGTTCATCATCATCATCATCATGACGCTTAGTGCTCCCTTGGTTGTGGTCGGGTCAGCCAATGCAGACATGTTTGTAGAGGTGGACAGGCTGCCGAAGGAAGGGGAAACCATCGCTGCCAAGAGTGGTCAGACCTTTGCTGGTGGTAAAGGTGCCAATCAAGCTTCTTGTGCAGCCCGGCTCTCATACCCCACGTACTTCGTTGGGCAGGTAAACCTACTACAACTAACTATGTGATGCTCTTGCTCCAATGCATTTTATTTTTTTCTCCCCATGATCTTCTAATGGATGCTGTGAATCCACATAATGGGTTTCTGCGTTTTTTTTCACTGTTTTGTGGGATTCCAAGAAATGGGTCGTGTCGTTTTCTTCAAGCTCTCTGATGATGACAATCCTGCTTTCCACTGCTCTTTTTGCCCTCCTCATGATCTTCTGATGGACGCTTTGAAATCCACAAAATGGGTTTCCCAGTTTTTTCTATTGTTGCTGTCTTTTTTGCTGTTTTGCAGGATTCCTAGAAATATGTCATGTGGTTTTCAATTGATGGTTTTGAGCTCTCTGATGATGACAATCCTGCTTTCCTTCTCAAAAGAAACTGTTGTTTTGATGTTTGGCATTAACAGGTTGGGAAGGACGGGCATGCTAGTCTGGTGCGGGATGCACTCACATCAGCTGGAGTGCGCTTGGACCATATGAACACTGTGAAAGGTCCGACTGGTCATGCATTGGTGATGCTGCAACCTGGAGGAAAAAGCTCAATTGTCTTAGTGCAAGGAGCAAATGTGTCTTGGCCTCGCTTAGCAGATGGCATCAATCGGTTGACAACCACTGTGCAACAATTAATTCGCCGAGCAGGTGCTGTGCTTTTGCAGCGGGAAGTTCCAGATAGTGTCAACATGGAAGCTGCTAAGGTGCAAAATCTTGGACTAACAATTCTTGATTAGGAAAAATCTGAGTAGCTTCTTTTGTTGCTGCACATTCCTTTTTCTCTCCTTCTGCTGTCATATAGTCTCTTACAAGAGGCTCAAGCACAATCAAAGGCAGGATGCTTTGATCAGAGGATGCATCATACTTGCAACTTCATGATACATTTCACAAAATCTGTAAGAGAGACAGGCCTATTTGCTTTTGACCTGGATGGATTCTGAATTTGAAAAACATTGTTTTAGCACAACATGCAATTGACCAGCTACACATTAGACCTCAGCTTCTCAGGGACTACTAGTTGAAAATGCATTAAAATACACAAACCTGTTTCATCTGCATCTCAGATCATATCAGATGTTTTGAAATTGGTAGCATGAATCTGTTACCTGATCTAGCAGGATGTGTGCAGATTGCTCGGAGTGCAAACATACCCGTAATCTTGGATGCAGGGGGCACTGGAACCCCAATTCCTCAAGAGCTCCTCAAGTGCGTGACAGTCCTGAGTGTGAATGAGTTGGAGGTGGCTCGTCTAACAGGGATGCCAACAAACACTTGGGAGCAAGTCATCAAAGCTGGTGCCAAGATCCAACTGATGGTTTGGTTCTTCTCTTGCCAGCAGTTGCAAATTTTGTTTGGTAGGAGTTTAAAACTGTAGCATTTCTTACACTGCCACTGCTGTCTTTGATGTGAGAAAATGGTTTTTGGGTTAGATGTAAATTATGATAGACAATGGGCTTTGCTTTGTCACTTGTTACCCCAACCAAAGAACTTATGAGCTGCTTCTGAACTACTAAGAATGATGCATGTCGTTTGCCCAATGACAGGGTGTTAAGAATGTTTTGGTGAAGCTGGGTGAAAAAGGGGCAGTTCTAGTCCCTCAAGATGGGCCTCCACTGATTCAGCGTGCCATTCAAGCTCCAGTAGTGGTTGACACAACAGGTGCTGGTGACACCTTTACGGCTGCATATGCTGTTGCTCTCGTTGAGCACCAATCGCCCAGTGAATCCCTGAGATTTGCAGGTAGTATTTTTCCCCTCAGCATTTGGCACTTTACATCTTCAGATTGGATTGATGTGGGCACTGGAGTATGGCAATTAGGCTCTTGTCATCAATCTCTCAAGAGTGCTACTTGATGGCATCTAAGGTTCTTGAATATTTGTAATGTTGGTGGTACAATTGTTTGGATTGAACCTTGACCATACTTTGTGGGGAATGGGATGTCGGCACAGCTGCTGCAGCATCCCTTTGTGTCAGAGCAAAAGGTGCAATTGTAAGCATGCCTGAGAGACAGGCAGTTTTGAAGATTTTGGTCAACCATATTGGCATTGAACAGGAAATGCCACTTCCTGATGAGCACGTCTTACAGCTCCTGGAGGAGCACAGTCTGTTTCCACATGAGAACACTCCAGGAACCTCTTCCCAAGTTGAGGAGAAGATGCAGCTGATGCAAATTCAGCCAGAATCACTCACAGTATGAATCAAGTTTTTGTGTGTGTTTTACTCAGCAGAAGTCCAGTGTGCACAGTTTGTAGTGAGCTAGCTTAATGATGCTTACAGAATAGGAGCTAAGTCAGATTTCACCCTCCAACAAAAGCGAGAAGTCTCCAATGACTGAGGAACCTCATGGACAGGCAGGTTTGGGCTGCCTAGCTTGAACCCAAACTTGAAATTGCATCTGGCATTGTTGTTGCTGTTACAATCAGATGTACAGATATGTGTTGGGGGTGTGTCTGGATATGATGACCCTGTAGTGTTTTTTACTATGAACACCTTGAGCAGAGTAGCAAGTTTTCTACGAACTGATAGTATACATGAATACTCAGCTTGCTCTATGTGCAATCTGGTTGTACTTTTAACACTTGTACACATCTTACCAGCTATACCAAGATGGTCATTGTACATGGGTTACTCTCCGTCACTCTGGTGATCCTCATATTTTTTGGTCATGATACTTTCATGCTTCTGTCAGTTTTTTGGTTTTGCTGGAACTGGCAGAATGGTTACCCTTCAAAGTGTTGTTGTGGAGTGCTTTCACTGCAACATGTCATGGATATATTTTCATGATTCTGTTGATCGTGTGGTGGTTTTGTTAGCGGGGTGCCAACAAACCAATAGAGACTACATCAAGCTTCCTCTCTCCTAAACAGTCAGGTAAGTTCTCAGACAAGTCTTGGCATATTTTGCATTTGCTTCTTGCACAATTTGTAGATTGCAAGGCATAGGAGGGGGAGGCTTCTTACACTTACCAAGCATGCAAGGGATCTTATGCCTACTTACAGGTTTAAGATCCCTCCTCTTTTCTACGAGGGATATTGATGGATATAAGGTGGACTCCAAATATACCAGGAAAATCCTGTGAGCGCTTTCCAATTACAAAGGAGAATGTAGTGTTGGAAGTTCTTCATATTTTTGGAGATGCTTAAATGTGCTTGGCTCAGTCATACTCTTGAATTCTTTTTTCTTCATAGAGCCTACATTACAAGTTGGTAGGAACAAAAATTTGCAATTGGTGGTTTTGTCATCTCTGTGTAAAGGCCTCATAGATTCACCAAGTTCAACCTCTGGTGTTGCTGGCTCTCGGGTCTGGGGTTAGGGACACACATTGGGTCCTTGAATCTATGTGTGTGTTCCAAGTCCCACACCTCTCTTGAGACATTTGGTTGGGAATTTGAGTGGGATCCCAATCCCGTTTTGGTCTCCTCCCTTTGTTCACTCATCATTTTGCACTTTGTTTTCTTGCACAACACAATGTAGATTTTGTACAAGCTATGAAAACCACATTTTAATCTGCATGGAATAAATTGCATGGTAGTTTGATGAGATTCATTTGTGACTTCTTAATATGATGTTTCCTATATACTTCTAAATGGTTTTGAGAGATCAAAGGCAAGTGGGCACTGAGTGTTTTTTTATGTTTTGTGGATGAGGCAAACCCATTTTGTGCTTGTTTCATTTCATTCACACAAATGCCCATAACTTTGAGCTCATAGCACAAGATTGAAACAGGGTCCAAAACAAAAGATGGGTGATCAAGATCTTCATTGATGCCAACTTTCCAATTGATGATCCAACCACGGATACACCATTTAGAACTAGATTTCACGAGCAATTATAAACTTGGACAGCTAACACTTGGATGTTCATGGATATATGTCACAAGAGCTTGGCATGGAGTTCAAACAATGCACAAAAAATGTAGGAGGGGAGGGTTCATATAGGTACTCTCCTTCAATGTTGGAGGGATCTTACACCTACTCCTTCCAAGTGGGAGGGATCCTAAAGGAGTAGGTGTAAGATCCTTCCTCTCTTCTAGGAAGGATATTCATGGACGTAAGGTGCCTTCCAAATACAATAGGAAATTTCTCCCAAGTGCATTACAATTCGATTTATGATGAACTAAACAATCATGGGATGACAACCGAATGGCTTTGAAATTTAAAAAATTACTTGTAAACTTTAAATAGAAAGGGTGAATATATATATTATTATTTTATTCTTCATTATTTCTAATTAGTCTACTGAAAAACTTTTTAAAACTTCTATCAAACATTGATTGATAGCTAGTGAGAAATATTCATACGTTCAACAAGTCTTTGTTTTAAGAAGCTTTCAATTCTATTGCATTACATAAAATCTATGAGAAGACCTATGTAATTAACTAATTTCTCAAGCTTCAACATATCTCAAAACCTCAAATGAACAAAAATTCATTCCCCAAAATAGGTAAAGTGTAAATGTACACTCCCTCTTCTAGATAAAAAATTCTATGGAGCAACTTGGTGACAAGGGGGTTTTTTTTTTTCTTCAAACATGAGAGGTTGGTGGATTGGCAATCCTCTAGAAGAGGACTTAGCCAAGTCAAAGAGCTAAGTATAATTCTCTTGGAAAAACCATGTATTCTAGCAACATCCTAAAAACTATAGTTTATATTTGGATAATACAATTTTTTAATTTCAAAATGTGGCAACTTTATGCCAATCTATTTTTTAAAAAAACCTTTTAAGGATTCACAACCCCTTTTTGTCACCAAGTCATGAATTTTTGCTAAAAAGAAAAAACATTTTTGTGACCTTAATAAAAATATTATTTATGAATATATGCCATGAAAAATGGATGGATGAAATACACAAGGTTGTACCAATTATATATTGGTCTTATTGGTATTTTTTTTTTCCTAATTTCCTTAACACAATGGGATTTACCCTTTTGACATGGTTATCCCTCTCATAAACACATCTGCAATAGACATTTATTTTACATTACTATCTTTCACCATTGAAAATTGGTTTAAATCAACCACAACCACATTTGAGCTCATTGTTTTGATGTAAAATCATAATGCCTTTAAAAGAAATATCATGTGATATGAAAGTCATAATGAACAACATGATAACTTTTCCCATCTACAAACCATGGTTTAATTCTCCAATTAATTGTCATTTTTTGAAAACATTTCCAATTTTTGCTACAAGTTGGGTGGTGGGCCAACTAAAAATACATAATTTGAAGTTTGTATATTTTCTCGTGTATGGTATTTTTGAATCCCCAAAAAAATTATTTAACATTTATGTGAAAACTTTGATTTAATGGGTCAAATGCAAATGGTTGTCTTGTAAATTCCACTATTATAATATGTACCAAATACCCACCTTCTTAAGAACGGGAATTTGCATAAAAAATGTTGATAAAGAGTTTTAATAATAAAAAAATTATGCAATCAATGAAATAACTCAACATGCACCTACAAATGCTTAATTATTTTCCTTATAGGGGAGTTTTGTTTGAGATTTTGGTGTTCTCACCATGTTATAAGAATGTTCCCACCATGTTCTCACTTGTTTCCAATGATGTTCCCTGTGTATTCCCCAAGTTGTTGTTGATAACATCACATTTATCCCATATCTTTTACTCAAGATTCTACCATTCATCACAAACTTACAAGCTTCATGGGTTTGTTCCAAATTTGTCAAAATATGTTATTTCATAGGTTTGTATCGCTTAAACATGAATGCCATGCATCATTAAACATGGAAGTCGTGTGCATGACCTATCTGTGCAAAAACATAAATAAACATATAACATTTATGTCTAAACAATACGAATATGCATATGTCATTTGTGTTTAAACAATGTGCACGACATTGATGTTCAAACAATACAAATAAATGAATGAGATTTGTGTCTATTCCATACAAACTTATGAAAAATAGATTTTGCATTATTACTATTGCCAAATCATGACCCATAAAGTTTGTGATGTTGTAATTTATATAAGTATTATGTGTTGCACTACACTCCCTTTTGTGTAAGGTCCAATATTAATGCCAACATATTGTGAACCATGTTTTCATTAAAAGGCAACAAAGAAATACATAACAAGGTTGCAAGACAATCTTTGCCTCATATGGTTATCTTACAGCATAAAAGATTTCAACTTTTAATTCAAAATTTTCACATTGCAAGAGGGGAATTATTGTTACCTTATGACATACTACTCAAGCCCCAAAGTTTCAAATAGGTGACTATGGTGGCATGTAAAACATTAAACAAAAACCAATAACCCCTCTAGTGATTCAAAATGCACCAATGAACACCATGATTCAAAATCTTAATGATCATTCAAGTTATTGCCCATCATGTGTATGCCCATTGGGAAGTTGAACTTGCAAATGTAGCAATTGTCCACCATATTACAATTAGATGGTTATATAACATATTCTAGAGTCTCATAAAAATATATCATTAAAACAAAATTTGATAAAGACCACCAATTTTCATTTTTGCAAAACTTTCAACACATGTTTTCCACCTACATTGACCAAGTTACATCTTGGTTCAAGTGATAGTTTTTTACAAACATGATTGTGCCTTTTTCAAAGACATGTCCTTCATGCCAAGACAAACCTTCTCATCATCTAGTATAGCATATTGACAAGCCCAAAACAAGCTCTTACATAAGGCTTTTAAAGGTCAAACGGTGCCCATGGTAAGATTCTTGCCTTCATTTTTCATATAAATGAGGATCTTTGTGGTAAGATTAATTTTTATTGATGACCATGCCAAATATTAGGTTTGAGGTGAAAAATCTTTGCACATGAATGTTGGCAATGACATTCAATGAGACAATGATGATCTTTCCAAATCCTTACAACTATCAAATTTTTTATTGTTGCCATACCAAGCAAATGGAAAAATGTTAGGGTTTAGGATGGCATGAATATTATGGTTTTACAAATCATACCATGTGAGTATGTTAATGAACAAGGTATAAAAAATCACATGTTAAGGCCAACACATGGATCCCTTGGGTATCAACTTTTAAAGGACCAACTTTCTAGATTTTTATACCCTTGTACATAATATTATTGACATCAATCCAACACTAGAGATACATTGCTACAACACTAAAATGAACCCTCATTTTTGGAATACCTTGTGAACTCCTAGGGCCTTACCCAACATTAAGAAAAAAAACTCCATTGAATAGATTAAATAGAACATTACCCAATATGCACAATACACATTCAAAACATTCAAGATAAGCTAGCATTATAACAATGTGTTATAGTGTTGAAGCAATTTTTTCTTATATTTTTCTAAGTACATGTATGAGTTTTAAAACAATAGAAACCTACTAAATTTTATTTAAAAAAGACTACTTTAAATGGCCAACCAAATATGAATTGCCCAACACAATAATATCAAAATTTTCCCCAAAAATTGTATTGACATAAGGAAAATAAGCAAACACAAAATTGGAGCAATTCTAGTGCAATGAATGAAATGCAACAATGGCCTTGATGTTATTGCAAGACAAGCCCCAAACAAAAAAATGTTTCCTAATTTTTTTTTACTTTACCCAAATTATCATAAATGTATAAACTATAATTATTTCCCCATATTTAAAGATTAAAGGGGCATGATGTATTGGTTAAAAACTACATCTTCAAGTAATAGATTTTTTGTTCAATTTTTTCTCATAACATCCATCTTCTTCCTTGAATGGTTTCCTTAGTTGAACCACAAAAAAGGTAACTTTGGAGATGGTTTTGTTATGCAACTTGGCCTCACTTCCATTGTCAAGTTGTTTTGGGGGAAAAAAATGGTCCAACCAAGTTTCCCAAGGAGAAGAACTAAGTTGGGACCACATTTTCCTAGAAGATCTTGGCTACAATATTTTCACAAGGAGAATGAATAAGGAACTTGAAAATCCATATTTTTTTTGAAATTTCACAATGGATGAATCTATCATTTCATTTCTCTAGTTTTTCATCATTCATCTTATCTTTCATGCATTGTACAACATCAACTTTTCATCCATTATCTAAAATTTCATTCACTTTGCAAAAAGATTGAACCAATTATTCATTCATTTGCAAACTTTTTCTTCCATCCATGCTACAACTTTCATTCATTGTGCAAGTTTCTTCTTCAAATTTTTATCCTTCATGCAAAATTTCATCCATTATGTGACTTTCATTGATTACATTTCATCAATTGTGTAACTTTACCAAAATTCTTTTTTGGAAATTTGATGTATAATTTCAATGGTTGGTGAATTTAAAAATGAAATAGAAATTCCCCAAGGAAGAGATTCACAAGAAACGAACTGTTGCCCAACATTCCACATGGCAGCACAACCATTTCCCAAAGCAAATTTCTTTAGAACAACACAATGACGTCCAAAGGCAACCTTGGGCAACAAAACCATGTTTTAGGGCAATTGCCTTAGGCAACACAATCATTTCCCACAACAATTGCCACAAAACACATTTGCCACAAGGGAAGGCTACTTCTTATGCAACAAAACCATTCCCAAAGAACAACTCTTCATTTTCTTTCTCTTCTTTGGATGAAAGCCATCATGAATAACACATTTGCCTTGCGGAAAGGCCATTATGAAAGGCAACACAACCAATTTTTTAGGAATGGTTTTTCATTTTCCTTTTCCTCAAATGAAAGCCATTACATATGAAGATGGTAAAAAAAATTTGAACACTAAATGCCATGCTTAAAATAAAAGTGGTTAGATATTGTGCTACACCATTTTGTTTAAACAAATTACTATTGTAGCTATACTTGACACAATTATTAGAACTAGGGACAATAAAAAATATTTCATGATTAGTTTCTTGATGAGCATAATTGGTAAGCATACATATTTTTGTGTCAAAGATTGAGTTGCATTTAACTTGTTGCTCTTAATTACTACTTGCCATGAAGACAAATCTAAAAACCTATTGTGAGGAGGAATGTAAGAAAAAAATGTGAATGTTTTTTTTTAAGTCATCCATTTTTTTCTCTTTTTTTGGTTTTTTTTTTTACAATTTATTCACCTTGATTATGCCAATTGAAAATTTGAAACAAAAATAATCCAAAAGAAATCATACAAAACATTGTTTTGCATGCAAACAAAATAGAAAGAACCACACTTATTACTTAGGGTGATTGTTTCAAAAATGATGGGTTTGTTTATTAAGATGATATATGGCAAATTGGGATTGGTTATAGAAAGGGATGGATTAAATATCTAGGTTTTTAATAATGAAAAAAAATCACAATATATTATTATGTAAAGGTGTGGTTGATTATTGTTCATAATTATATCATTTTCAATGTGTTTCAAGTGATTCAAAAATTGGGAAAATAGTAAAAATGCTAGTTATTATGTTTCCAATTTTTAAAAAGAGATTTTAGCCACTAGATTCATTCCAATTTGTTTTTTGGCCTATCACCAAAAACAATCCAAACCAAACAAGGCCCCCCAACAACAAAAACAAAATGACATGTGTTTACATTATTTTACATGGACATGTAAAATCATATAAGTGTAATGCATATTTTTTTACATTAACATTATTTTACACATCAAAAAATAGATTTACATGGTTTTACATTTACACATACACATCTTGTGTTTTACATTTTCACCTACACAAACATAAATAAACCTTATACATTTACAATTACATGGAATGTAAATAAATTTCATTATAACATTTACATTCATATAAAGTGTAAGTCCTAAACCATACACACACAAACATTGGTTAAAACATGAGACAAGCCAAAAAAATGTCTCAAACTTCAAACATACCCCAACAAGTGTGGGAAAATGCAAGAGAGCAAGTCGCAACATTCCCAAGTGGATTCTCATTTTGAATGTTCAAGTTTTACAAGTGTATAAATCATTAAGACAAATGTGCTGGTACTAAACCTTGTCAAAATTAGACCTTTTTTATATCCTAAAAAAGGTCTTGAAGAATAAATATCAAAAGCTTGAAATTTTCATTTGGAGATTTGAAATTCGAGTTATGGGCAAATGAATGGGTAGGAATCAAATTGGCAATTTGATTCTCGACCACTAAAATTCAAGAAACAAGGGTCAAATAAATTTTTAATTATGTAATATGGTCTTGGAAAGATCTTTTTTCTAGGATTCTAATTTTTTTCCCTTGAAAGCTCTTCAATCAAAGTTCTTATGTAGTAGTTGTGAACACACAAAATTGCAATGTTCATAACCTGACAAGATCAAAAAATTCAAAACTCCCATTTATGAATCTCAATTTTTTTTGGCCTTTTGATACAATCCTCATCACCAATTGTAAAATATATTATAGGGATGAAAGTGGTGGCTCTTTTCAAGTTTGGGGCGTAGTGAGTCTTGTGAGAGTTTGTTGCCTATTCCTTATTCGTGCATCATTTTAGATTCAACTTTTGATAATAACCTTTTTTTTAAAATTATGCACATTGACTTCACCTGGAACTCACACATTTTTGAACTCATCTTAGTCCCATCTTAGAAATCTCATCCGTTTCCTTTCTTGAGAACTACAAAATATGTCTTGAGTTTACATTTCATTACAAAACCAAAAATTGATTGATTTTTTTATTTGTGATGCCACTTAATGAAGTTAAGGATGTGTCACATGTTGTGGCTCTTATTATTTTGATTACAAATTGATTTCCCTTGAGTTTCTTGGGTTAGTTAGTGATCACCTTTATAAACTTGTCCCCCATTTGCCCATTACAAATAACCTAAAAATGCATTAGAATTTCCAATTATGATAAAAATATCAAAAAGTCATAATAAATAATAACTTCATCGATAGGCATTTCCTTTCATGAAACATCCTACATAACATCCACATGTATGGTGGGCCTTTTTACTAGTACAATGGGAGTTTAGTATTACATGGGGCAAGTCATTTTGTTGGCATGGTAGGAGTTAGCTTATTCCATACCAATAGAAGGGCCCAATCATAAGTGTGAGCTTCAAGTTCCATCTAATGCCATGCCATTAGGGCATATGGTAGAAACACATAAAAAATTCAAAATAAGCATTGTGAGTGAATTAAGCTTCCAATTTCTTTTACACTTATTTTCCACTTAAAGAAAATAAAAATTCAACTCAACCCAAGTTGAAGTTAAATTTTTGGACATGTTTTTAATTAATTATGAATTTTCGAAAAAACTATGTTAGAGGCTTCCTCAATGGTGAATAGGTGCCTTTTTTTGAACCATGGGTGTAATACTTCAAAATCCAACAATCTAACATGGTCCAACAAGGTTCCTAATACCTTGAAAAGAGGATTTTTAATTTGGTCATACAAAAGGATCCTAAAATTCAAGTCACATTTTGCTCAAATTGAGATTTGGAATGAGTTGATTTTCAAAGGCATTGGGGGGGGGAAGGAGGGTAAGGGACAAAAAACCAACTTAAGAATTTGGACATTTTATAACCGCTTACCAAGGTACCCTAAATAAAGAAATTGTCATCTTAAATTATACTTGAAATCATCATAAATAAGGGAATTATATTTTTTAAAATCATAACTAAATAATATTGTATGGCTTTTAAAATGACCCTAAACGACTTATTATTATAATCTCACATTTTCAAAAACAAATTGAACAATTATAAAGGACATGGTGACTTAGAGATTAAGTTTTTGAAAGTGACCATACCATGTGGAAGGGGGGGGCAAGCAAAGAAAGCACAAGCACAAGCATCCTTTAGTGGGCTAACATATAGTTTAAAATATTGTAAATTGGGGGGTATGTTGGACCTCTTTGATCGGCTTTTAAAAGGTATGCATTATTTATGACCGTGCATTTGGATGACTTTGGATTGTGAAAAAATCATGGCTTCTCGAGTGGCTCCTTTAAGCATTTTAGTTATGTCCGAAGTAGGCCCATACAAACTAGGAGTTCACAAAAATAGGGGGAGTCGGAGCCTATAGTTGAGATTTTGTCAATGTTATATCCTTTACCACCAAAAATTGTGGCCCCTTAAGGGGGGGCCCCCTTTGCTCAACCCTAAATGACTTATTGCACATGCACCTTTGAATCTCACCACAAGCCAATGTTGTTGTTGTTGATGACACTAAAGAAGGAAAAAAAAACCCCTCACAAGCCTCCCCATTAAAAAAAAAAAAAAAAAAAAGAACTCTATAACTTGTCGGATGTTAATGCATGAGACAAGTTGCACTAATTGCAATGCACATGACATGTGATGTATATGACATTCCATGCCATCCTATACTATGAATGAACTACATGCAATTGCTTTGTAATTAGAGCGTCAAAGTGTATGTATGGTCCACTATCATATGTATTTTGTGGAAATGCAAACGCTTTGATACATGTGGCAAATTCGTTGATCTTCATTCATCCAACATGGATAAAAATAATTCAAATAACATGAAACAACCTTGCAATTAGTATAGTTGCAACATATGTTGTTTTGTAACTAAGAATTTGATTATTGGTTCCAAAGCAAGCATCCGATAGTTGATCTTAATATTACAATACAACTATTGAAAATGGTGTAAATATTGTTTTTATGACTTTTCTTAATGACTCTATATATATATATGCACATTGTAAAATGTGAAGAGAAAGACAATTACAAATGGAATTTACAAATGCCTTTACATCTTTTAAAAACATTGTAAGGGTTCTTTGTAAAATGAAACGAATTTAATATGAAAAGGAGTCCTATTGACAACATGTGAAGTTTGAACTTGCTCTAGAAGCTATGGTTGAAAAATTGGAGGTCATTGGTGTTGCCACTCTTATAAAAAGTAGAGGCGAGCTATTGCTCATGAGTCTTTTCAAAGAATTATGAGTTCCTTGTTATGTTTTTTGGAGTCATAAACAAACTAACAATCGGTGAAAGTGATTACTAGGTTGGTAAGCGAAGAGTTTACCACAAGAAATAATAATCGTTTCTTTCGGTCTCAAATAACATAAGTGACATTTAGTGGTTCATGACAAAAAAAAGACTTAGTTTCAAAATGGATCACCCACAATTTTCAAAGATGAATGTAAAGAGCACAAGAAGAAGCTAGGGGGTATTGGGAAAGAGATTGCGAGAAAACGAAAATTGACCTAAACTATATGAGAAGGGTGAGCTAAACAACAATCATGGCATTTGTGACCATTTTGAGGATTAATTTTGTTTTACCTTAGAAGTTGGAGTTAATGAATGAATATATCTACTTAGTCTATCAATGATGTTTGGTACATAAAAAAACTTGTTGGATGAAGATGATTTGCAGAAATACAATGAAAAAATTGCTTGGAGCCTGCAAAAAGTGTGCACATGTTACAAGCTCTCTAGGGCCCAGGAAATGACTTGCCAGGTACAATGATTGATTGGCGGAGGTGGTGAAAGTTAAATAGTCTCGCTCGCTTTGTACAAATCCATCTTTTCAGGTTCATGGGTGATGAGGAGGAGGAGGATAGGGGGAGGTGGTGAAAGTTAAATAGTCTCTCTCGCTTTGTACAAATACATCTTTTCAGGTTCATGGGTGAGGATGAGGAGGATAGGGCGAGGTGGTGAAAGTTAAATAGTCTCTCTCGCTTTGTACAAATCCATCTTTTCAGGTTCATGGGTGAGGAGGAGGAGGATAGATAAGGGGAGAAACTAAACAATGCATACTGGATGTGCTAAAGAGCGAGTGGTGATAGATGGCTGGGCATTGGGGGTATGATGATCTTCTCACCCTCCAAAACTAGCCATAATTTGAATGAAGGCTTGGGTTTGGGTTTGGGTTTGGCTTTCCCCTCTTATTGACGAGGTGAATTACTTTGTCATCAATGTGACTAGGTATGCATGTGCCTTGAAAATCATTAAACAAACACTTTTGTGTGCATCTCATGAGCATAGTAAAAATAGTTCACCTAGTTCTAGATAGAAGCGGGGCTTTGTACTCTAGATAACCTCCGCTCTCAAGGCAAAAACAGAACGTGTGTTGTCATGTCGCGTGATGGCGATTGGAAGGACCAGTTCAGGCAGCAAGCAAGTGGCCAGCCAGCCAGACAGACAGACAGACAGAAGTTGGGTATCATCATCAATTGCCAGAACTTGAACTTGACGACGTAATTTGGCACTCAACAGCAGAGATTCCATCACATCATTGAGAACTTCGTAAAAAACATGTATTTGCTAGACCTCATGATGTTGTAACTTATGTGCATGGTCACATGCGTTTGAAAAGAATGAGCGAATTGACAAATAAAATGGAAACCCTGGCCAGCTCCAACCGTGCTTACAAATACAATATACAATACCAAATCACACACAAACAATCCCAATGCCCATTTCTTACAACACAAAAAGGAACAAAAAACACCATGCCACACCACCGACCAACCACCTTGTTCTTACAAGTCTACCTTGAGCCATCATATTTGAGTTCTCTCTCCATCCAATGGAGTGGTTCCCCCTACAGGTCCTCATGAGTTGTGAAATGCTCATTCTCCTTCCACCCATGAAGCAAATCATTCAAAAATAATCCCATATACCTTTGCCCAAAAAGTTCTCCTCTTGAAACTACATAAGTTGCCCAAAGGTACTCATGAGCAAGTAACAAGTGGAATTCATGAAGTAATGGTTTGGCTTTCTTTTCTTATCTGTGTTTTCCTTAAGGTGTGTGTGCACACTTGGTGTTAGGGACTCTAGTGTTGAGTCTCTAAATATGACCATACTAGTCATTTAAGACTTGGAGACGTTGGTTTAGTTTTAGGGTTTTCAAATGTTTAGGGTGTTTTACCATGTTTATAAATAAAATGTCTAGAAATAACCAATGTTTTGAAGGCTTTTAGAAGCATGGTATGGTATATAGGGGATATCTATAATGTTTAGAAGCAAGAACCCAACAAATTTTTTTATGGATCTTTACAATGCTACATTAAAACATAGGGTTTCTTTCCATTGTCCAAAAAACATTTCCCAGATTTAAATATACCATAATACCTGTACCAATTGCCAAGACAATAATTACATTTATTTTCAGAAACATTGAAATGTTCCCCCAAAAAAATAAAAATCCAAAAAAAATAAAAATTTAAAAAGGAAAATAAAGAATTTGCTCAAAAGAATATTTGGGTATATATCATTTTGTAAAAAAATGGAATAGGTACTCAAAATTCATTAATTAATTAATTATTTGACAAACATGTGTTGAAGTGGCCAAGTTGTTATTACTTGTGTTGTAGTAGTAGTAGTAGTAGTCATGAGGAAGCCACACAAACAAACTCAAGAAGTTGAAGAAGGAAGGTGGGGTTTAGTAGTGGGGTTTAGGGTTTAGGGTTACTCTATGGGATCCACACCAAAGCCTTGGAGACCCAAGTCTTAAGCCAAAGAAAAAGTCCTTGACCAAAAAAAGAATGTTTTACTTATTTTCTTCTGAGACAGAAAAACTCTCCACCCAAAAAAAAAGAAAAAAAGAAGGAAAAAAAAAAGCAACAGATCTGCTGCAACACCCCATCCCTCATCTTGCAGACCAAGCAAGCTTGAATTCAGTACTAGCTCAGTGAGAGAGAGGCTACCGATAGAAGAAGAGATTTCCTTCAGGATTTTGGGTTTGTTGGGAACTGAATCAAGTCACAAAATAGCCAATCTCAAAGATTCATCTCTGTCGGCAAAGAAAATTTGGTACCCAATTTCTCAAAAACAAAAAAAAAGAAAAAAAAAAAAAAAACAGAAAAGAAAAGAGATTCTTCCACATCCCTCAGGAACAACCCATGTTTTTTTGCTTGATCAAAAGAAGCTCTGGAGTTGTTGCTTTCATTCATGTCATCAAAGAGTGGGGAATGGAATTAGCTGCCATCAATAGAATAGAGTCAGATGGGAGTGTGTAGCTGAGTTGAAACAAAAATTTATCATCATATGTCTCTGCAACTGTGTGTTTTGCTTGCTTGAGTTATTATACCTTGTACCCCTAACATAGTAAGTACTTCAACAGTAATGGGGAAGAGGAGGGGGGGAGAGGGTGTTGTCATGGCTGATGCAAAGAAGAGGTGGTGGTTCTTGAGAGTGTCTGTAGTGAATATGTGTTTCACAGTATACAAGTATGTGCTATTTCATGTTGTCATGGCTGATTCAAAAAAGAGGTTGTGGTTCTTGAGAGTGTTTGTAGTGAATATGTGTTTCACAGTATACAAGTATGTGCTAGTTAATGTTGCAGTTCAAACAGTGTTGGAGAATCCATGTACCGAGTCATGGATTCCTGTACCATTTGTGGTAGAATATTGTAATAATGGAAGAGGCTTTCTTTTAGGGTTGTCCAAAGTATGGATCAATGGCCTCATATTTGCAGCAGTTGTGGATTGGCTTCTTCTCTGCACAGTGTTGAAGTTGAGAGGACATTTCTTTTCGGAGCTCAGGAAGATGCTGTACTCGTCTTCAGCCATCAAGGAAGGTGGACTGGGTTCTTGCAACCCTGCTAAGCTGTGGCCATCCATATTGCAAGTGCCTGAACAGGGCTTCCTCCATGCGGTTGATGCCAAGGCCCAGGAAGTCAGGGGAGAGGCAAGAGCTCAGGAGAGAGGTGTTTTCAGATTTTTGATTGGGCAACTCGACATCAACATAAAGACCAACCAGTTGAGCAGCAACAAAGAAATGTGGCATATGGAGTCCATCACGAACCTACAAGGCTCCAAAACAGAGGTGCTGTTATGTGAGTTGACCAGCCAGCAAGTGAATTTGCTGGTCAGGGTTTTGCAAGCTTGGAAGGCTCACATGCCTTCCGTGGGTGTCATTGAATCCACATCCAGATTCCTGGGCTTGACCGTCCTCAAACCTATGCAGCTGTCTGACATCTTGGACCACATCAAAGATGGCAAAGAAATTTTGATCTACGACACCAGCCTCAGAGGAAAGCATGTTTTTGTGGAGTAGATCCCAAGTCCATGGCCTCTTCTGGGTGCAGGCCAAATTCAGCCCTGTGAAATGTAAGCAAAAAATTTACCCAAAGCCCATAAAACCCAATGCTTCTTAAATTCAGATTTGCTCTGTAGATTTAGGTGGAAACTTCGGTGGTGGGAATAGATCTGGATGCTGCTTTGCCAATCAGGTTCATGTGTTAATTGTAAACCCAATGATAAATAACAAAATAGAATAGTCATGAAGAGATTTATTTCTACAACAATCTTGGTATTTAGGGTTTTATGGATGTGGACTAATAATGAGGACTCAGCCATTTTGGAATTTGTTTATTGAATGGATAATTCTTGGACTGTTATAGTGAGGAATGAAATGTATGTAATGTTTGTATGCATGTTTTGGGTGATGATTGAATGGTTGCAACCTTCTCCACTTTTCTCTTCTCTTGAATGTTAATTGCATTGTGTGATTGACTCATGTGTTTTTCTAGGTCATTTGGCCAAGACCCAATTATAATCTCATGTCTAGAAGTTGGTATTGGCATGAAAGTTAGCATTTTTTCCTTATTAGAACATGTTGCTGCTTTACTATGTGTTGTCTGTGCAATATCTGAGAAAGATATATGCATTGAAGATGAAATTATTAGCAGATATATTGAGGAATGATACTTTCTCAAACTGACAGTTGGGATGATGGCTATGCTAAGAGAGTGCAATGTGTGAATGAGTTTGGCAATGAAAAACGGCATGAGGGATCGTATCAAGGAGATGCAATCATCCAAGTCCCAACTTATCTTTAGATCGAAGAATTGCTGGGATAAACCTCACTGTGGCTATATTTGGGACCTTGTTATACAGATGTTTCATAGTGGTTTTTAAGATGTGAATCATTGTTGGATTCAAAGCTGGAAATGAGTAGATGAAAATTGGCAACTAGAAGATTTAGCACAGCTTCCCCAGGAGTGTTTTGAGGACATAATGGTGATGCCAAGGGATCAAAAGGGTGTAATGCCTTTAGTAGGAGACATTTTGGGTAGCTTCAAATAGGTGTAAAGAAACAAGTTTTATTGTTTTGGAGGGAAGAAGTGTGAAGCAATGAATGATCAAGACAGTTCCATTATGGGTGAAGAGCACTTGTCAAAAATTGTTAGAGAGAAAACAAGGATAATGAAATGAGATTCAAGGGTTTGTCAATTGTAATAGAGTTTTTGAAAGGATGTCAGCAATTGGACATTTCAGCATTCTTGTTTAAACCCTAAACCATGTCAAATGAAATGACATGGAAGACCCACATTGATGAATCGGAAAATAATTCTTATGGAGGAAATTGAAAGAAAAATTGGGAACTGTGACACAATAGTTAGCACAATGTTGTGATGACGAACCCCAGCTCAAAATCAGACACTTGGGTTTCTTGAGTATTCTGATAGTCATAATTTGTGGACAACTTATCGAATTGGGGTTGTACACAATGTTGGATACATTTCAGCAAAAACTTTGTATAAAGTGTTCATCCCAAACAAAGAGGATTACTTCCTCCAAATCACTCTCTACTTATGTGAGACTCCTCACAAATCCTAATATTTGTAATGAATGAAAATGCATTTGGAATTCTTCAGAGTTTTTGTTGATACCAATGCTATACCCTTTTTTTAGGTCACTTCCCCCCTCACCTTATTCTTTGTTTCTATCTAGTTCCTTGGCCAACCTTGGTCATGAGCCCAAGGGGTGATTGGATTTTGGTGTGAAGGGAACTACAGGGTTTAGATACATTTGTGACATGTTAAAGCTAACAATTTATTCATGTTTTGAGGAAGAAGCTTTTGCAGTAACACAAAAGTTGTACAATGTGATGGTTGTAAAGTGTAGCAAAAACCACTAAGTAGCCAAATCCTTATGAAGAATCTAAAGCTGACAAAGAATCATGCTTCAAGATTTAGAATCGCAAATTGATAAAAGTAGGAATAGAAGAGATGAAAAGTTGCAAGAGAAGTGTAAAAAAGGACTTTTAGATTTTCCCTACTATAGTTGGAATCATGATTTGGGTGGACAAAAAAATTTCCAATAAGGAGAAGCTAGATATAGAGCACAGAAAAGAGTGTGAAATCTACCACAATAGATTGCATGACGATCTTGGAAAATCAATGAACCACACTGCTAACAGAAAGTCTTGATTCCTCTATGTTTGAAGTATTCTTGTAAGGCCATTGAGATGGGGCTCAAATGAGCTGCTGATGTATATTCACCAAGTCTTTTGAAACTAACTACTCTATGGCAACAAGTACCTCAATGCAGTACCTCAAGTCTGCTCAAAGAGTTGCACTAAAAATTCACCATTTCTGCACATAGGAAAATATAGTGACACTAATGGTCTTTTGCAAAATCCATAACATAAAAGCAATCACCATTCGGACATCATAAAATTCACAAAGGATGTACTCACAATTCAAGATTCTCATTTGAGTACCAAACTCCACCATGTACACAAGCACCCTGATGTACAACTAGTACACACCAGTTAGGGAGATGTGGCACACCTCTGTGGCCCGCAATGTTCATCTCTTTGTTGCTCCAAAGCTCTGGAATTGCTGCTAATGCAGATTCCAAATATGCAGAATACCAGGACAAACCCAAAGTCCATAATCACACGATTAGTGTGGCCCTATGTGTCTGACTATATTTGTAACCCCCACTCCAATCACAGTGGATCTACAGTAGCAGTAAAAGGGACATGTTATCACCTTGGGAAAGTAACAAACCAGAATGTAGCTACACTAAAACCCATGAGCCATGACCCACTTAAACAAGATTCAGAACCAAACTCCTCACCAGAACACCCACACAAATTGCCAAAAATAAAACTCCATATACCTTTGGGTATTCACTTTCTCTGCTCACAGGTTGCAGCCTAGCATGAGCAATGGCTTCCATGTGATGAGTATGCTTAACAATGAGAACTCAAATTAAGGCCAGAATGGGGGACCACCCACCTCACCAAAGGTGGATCAACCGTTTCATCTTGTGAACAGTGTCTCATCAAGCACCCATGCCACTGGTACCAGGTTAAAAAATCAAAGTCTGGAGGAGGAAGAGATCAAAGGTGCAAAGAATGCACTCTGGAAATTGCAGAATGCAAAGTGAAGCTTATCCAAGGAGAGGAGCAGACATGTGTATGAGAAGTTAGGGCTTCCAAATGAGACAAGTTACATCAGAGTGACTAATCATTGAAAGTCATATTAGAGAGACAAATCAACAACAGTTAGAACTCTAGACTACCATCCAAATAAGAACACATATGACAAATTATACCAGCCATCAGAAAGAAAAACTTCTTCATTGTAGGAGTGATAAAAGAACCAAGGGTTTAAATCGTAAGTGCTCTGAAGTTGAAACAGACCTTCCCAATGAGAACTAGATTCCAAGTTCCTTCTTTAACTTTGCCAGCATATCCTCAATCTCTGCAGTTTCTGTCTCCTCTTTGCGCTTGTCATCAGGAGCATCCTGCCTAGAGGCCCTGCTGCTATCATAAGCTCCTTTAGGGGATTGTCTCTGCTGCTTTGCAAAGTCAGCACCCTGCTTTTTATCATCATCTCCCTCATCAATATTCAACTCCTTCTCTAAAAATTCAACAAATTCCTCTCCAATGTCCTGCAAGAGCACCACCAAGGAGCCATCCAAATCAGCACATTTTCTGTTGCAGTCATAATTTTCTGTGGAGTAGGAGAAGGAGGAGTCAATGGGTTTTGAAGCACTTCTTACTGCAAGTTCTTCCCACAAACTCTTCATCTTTCCCTGTTTACTTCTGGAACCTTGTCGTTTGCTCATGTCAGACTCAAGATCCCTCAAGAAGTCCTCTGCAGCACCAGAGGGAACAACGCTAGAATCAGTTTACATGATGCCCCATGCCCCACAGAGTCCCTGCCCCCAGAGCAATGTATTTGCAGTGTAGTTAAAGGTGGCAACTCTACCAAAAGACCCTTTCAGATCCCTCCAGAATTCACCTGCACTCCATCCATGCCCCCTCATGAGTTCATTACACTGTTTGTGTTGTCAGACTCTGTTGGAGTCACTGCAACATCAGAGACAGCTACTTCCAAGCTAAAGCTACAAGAGGGAGCCAGGATCTGCTGGCAAGTATGGACATATGCCAAGGGCAATGCTGCCAAAAACAGAGGGGCTTTACCAAATCCATAGAAATCCTCCTCCTGAACTGTAGAATTCCCTTTTGGTCTTGAAGGACTCCATTGGAATGGATCCCAATCAGCTGCTGTCCTTGAACGTTGACTTGCATCATACTTTGCTCGACTGTTGCTATCCACCAGTGTTTGGTATGCATTCTTTATGCGCAAAAACTGCTCTTGTGCATCAGCCTGATTCAGCCCATGAAAAAATTTACCCACAATCAATTGTTCTTCAATCCCGCAAGTTTTCACATCAATGAATTTGCAACAATCATAACCAAAACCAGCATATGTTTTTTTCTTGACCACTTTATATGACATAATCTTCTGATGATATCATACGCTCTTCATAGTAGTGTCCAAAATGTGTCTGTTGAACATGAATTTTTTTCTTAAATCACACCCTACCCTTCTGATGATATCATACACTCTTCATAATAGTGACCAAAATGTGTCTGTTGAACATGAACTTTTTTCTTAAATCATCAAATCTGCCAACCCATCCCAGACCTTAATGTCATGGAATGGTCTCACCCTTGCCCAATAGGTTGGGTGCGTCGCCTGGCTCACCTGGCACCTTACCCAACATAAATTGCAGGGGCTTCACTATTCCTGATGTTGGACATGTCACCTGCCTCACCTGGCACCTTACCCAACATAAGGGGCAGGGATTTGACCACTGATTATGTTGGGTGTCTTGCCTGGCTTGCCTAGTGCCTTACCCAACATAAAGGGCAGGGGCTTGACCATTCCATAGTACGAAAAGGACTTCAAGTTGCACAATCTCAAGAAGACAAATGCATTCCATTTCATAATTGTTCTGTCCTCCTCCTCCCAAAAAAAATCATGGAATTAGGTCTGACAGAGAAAGACAGCAAGATTGACAGACAGATGAAAGGTAGGCCGTTTACCTTTTTGTTAACATCAGGGTGGTATTTGAGAGCCATGCGTCTGTAAGCTTGCCTAATTTCTTTCTCTGATGCAGAAGATGCCACACCCAAAGTCTCATACAAAGACTGTTGAGCAAAACAAACAAAAACTGATGATCCCTTGCGACCAACACCACGCCCACTCCCTCCTGTCCATCCTCTCCCAACATCATCATCTTTGCAACACCATCTCACACCCAACTCTCGCTCCAAACTTCTTCTTCTTCTTCTTCTTCTTCTCCTTGGCACATAATAACTAGAACATAATCCTTTGCCTAGTACTGTTGTGCTTACAATCCCACACCTTCTACTGCTGGTGCTGCGGGTGCAATTGTTGTACCTTGATATTGTTCCTATGCATTCACCCACACACAATAGCTCTCCTCTTGTGAGAATTTCCATTTGGGTGTGAGGGGAAGTTGCTAATAAACCCACCCACAAAACCCAAATCACGCACTTCTTCTCCTTCCTTCCTTCCTTCCTTCCTTTGGTGATCACCAACAACCGGCTTCACTTTCCAGCAACCTCAACTCTACCAGCAGCCCAGGTTTACATAAGGACTTGTGTTATATATGTATAAAATATAAAATATTTTTGACCCACTATATGATTATTTTGACCAAGAAATTATTTACTATATATGAAAAAAATACAAAATAAAATTCAATCAAACATAGGATTAATATATGGGAGAGATCATTTTTATTATTATGTGAAACAAGGGGGGGAAAAAAAAAGTAGAAAATCATCTGCTTTGGTTTTTTTTTAAAACATGGTTTTAAATCTTATTAAATTTATATTTATGTTTTTTGAAATGAATTTATAACTTTAAAAGGGAAAATAAATAAATATGAACATATTTGAAGAAATTTTTAGCTTGAAATTTTAATTTTTTGATCTCGACAAACTTTGTATTACATTTAGGGTTGGGTTTTCACATAAGGTTTGCTTCTTACCTTTGTGTGTTAATTCCAACCTAATTTTTCCAATCTTTTTTAAGAAGATATAGAATGAAATTGTATTATTTCACATATGTTTAAACCCTAGAAATTTCCCCTAATTTAATATAAAATATTTCTGATAATGAATGAATTATCAACAAAATTTGTCATATAATTAAATAATTAATATACCAGTATTTCAAATAATTTAAATGATTAATTATTAAGAATGAGATAATCATTTATGTATGTAAAAATAAATAAATAATCATTTGGCTTAACTTTATTTACTTGGATAATAAAAAGCTGGATATAAAAATCAGATTGATTAATTTGATATTTGATTGATTAATTTAAGTATATATATATAAGTTATTGAAATCACTATTTAAGATAATTATTCCACATTATAGATTGCAAGTTCAACTAATTCCTACAACAAGATAAAACTTGATCACTTGTGGTTGTACTATTTGTTTCACAAACAATACAACATCTTTTTAAATTCATGAAACAAAGTAAGAATCATGGAACTCCTAATCAACAACCCCAACCTTTATACACACCTTTGTTAACATATTATTTTGAAATTAACTAATTATTTTAGAGTGATCCAAAATGCATATATTGCATTTAGGGTAGGATCTTCATTTTAAATGGCTTAAACCCCACATACGTACTTTTGAAATGATCTTGAATGCAAGTATTGCATATAGGGTTAGGTTATTTCAAAGTGATTTTGCATGTGGATATTGTGTTTAAGGTTAGGTCTTCATTTAAAGGTATCCAAACCATTTAGATGGGTTTTTTTTGAAAAATGGGTATTGCATTTAATGTTGATTTTTCATTTAAACTTGCAATACCTAGACTTATACTTACCTCTACCAACTGGAATTTTAGGGTTTTGTTGCAATACTTACACCCGTATTTACCTTCACCAACTGGAATTTTGCTTCGTTGCAATACCTACAACCATACTTGCCTCTACCAACTTGAATTTTGGGGCTTCATTGCAATACCTGCACCTGTAATTTGCCTTTCAATGTATGTTACGAATATTACATGCCAATATTATCATGTGTGAGGTGGCATGTTCACAAAATGTCACATCACTTTCTTTAAATTCATTTGTGATTTCTTGCATTATAGTGACCAATTGTGCAAGAGCCCTTTCCATTGGGGTTGATGAATTTATTATGTCATTAGACCCTACAATGACATCCATAGGGAGATCATTTTGCTCCATGTTCATGAGCCCATCAAATTCCATAATCCCATCATCACCTTCAAGATGTTCATCTTCATCATCATCATTGCACTCCATATCATTTAGAATATGTCGTGGGTTCGCAAACATGTGACCCAACCTTCCACGATGTGATCCATACTATGTTCCATAGTAATGAATGATATCCTCTTGAAAATTGTCTATGCATGTGAGAATGACCACAATTTGGTGTTTACACATGTTCCTTCGCAATGCCCATTCACATGTGCAACAAAATATTTCAATGAATGGGAATTTCATTGCGTAATAACATTGGGAAGGCGTTGGGCTTCATATGCCCCCAGCTCCATCACTCTCAAGGGTTGGTCGGTACACATGGGTGAGTGGAATAAGGGTTGTCTTTTGCACATTTCATGTAATAATGGCCTCCATAACCTTGTTTTTTATGAAACCCCTTATTTCATTTCCAATGTGTGTATGTAGTGGTGTGCAATGGTTGTTGTTAATTGCCACACCAACCAGTCAATCCTACACCCTCTAAGGCCTTTTGTGTCAAGAACAAGCCAACGTTTCAACACACCATGATATGATTCAATGCTCACTTGGGTGTTTTGGTTAGAATGGGGCACTCTTTGAACACCCACCATCCATAATTTTGCAAACATAAACACAATGCATACGGATGAATAACATTATACAAAAGAATTTTGAATACTAAACATGATAAATATTATCACTTACCAAACTTATGGTAAAATGTCCAAAAATAATTTGTCCACGCATGACCAAGCCTATGTTTATGAAGGCTTTCTCTCATAGCAACTCTCCCATGTTCTTTGAAATCATCATTTGTTTTTCCATGATTGATGAACATGTACATCACATCATGAAGGTCTTGGAGGATTCCACTCGCACTTCCACATCTTTGATTTTTTCAATACCACATAAACGCCATGTTTTGAGAACCTGTTAACAACAAAGGTAGATGGGAACCTTGTCCATACCCCATATAACCTTAATAAAGACATATATGCAATAAAATCTCCATGAATGGATGGGGTTAATACAATATAAAATGCATTTGAAGTAATCAATAATTTTATGAAAGATATTTAAAAACATTTAAAGAAGTAAACACAAAGTAGGTATTAGGTATATAACTAACCATAATGCTTTCAATTATTGAGGTGCATCATCAATGAAAAAACATGATGGTTTCCAATATGGCATGTGTGATAACATTTTCTCTTTTAACGATTTCAACCATTCAATCAAATCTTGAATTGTTTGCCTACTTGTAATGATCCAAGTTAAAGGCACACCCGTGCGATGATCATCAAACCCTATCATCAAGGTGAATAGATGGAATTTCATGTCATTTGTGCCAAATGTGACATCCATAGAAATGGCACCATTGTGACCATATGATAGCATGGACTCACATTAAGTTGGTGTTTGAATACCTATGGTGAATGGGACTTGAGTCCCGTTGATTTCACCAACATCTTGGAAAAATAACACACCTTCCGGATGTTGGAGAGCCCAAGACCAAATTGAAATTGTAGGGTTGGTGTGTAAACACCAACTCCCTTTCTTATGTTTTTGATCCAAATATGCAATGTCTTGAAGGCGAATGAAATTCATATTGTGTCATGTTTTGACATGCATTCACATGTTCCCACCAAATTGTTTTATGTTTGTTATATATTTGTTTGGTCATGTAACCTATGTTTAATTGGGCCCATATGTAGTCCTTCAATGCTTATGACATGTGTGGAGCATAATGAAACATACGAGAAATGGATTCTGGGTCATGTTTACCATGTGCGAATGACCCATCAATTCATGTAAGGGCCTTATGATAAATTGTGATCTTAGCCACATCAGGTCGTGCGTATAGACGTTTGATTGAAAATGATGTTAAACATCTTCGTTTAATAGATTGAATGTGGGTTGAGTTTTCCCAATAGTCTTCTAGTCCATATCTGCATTGACACCTAGACCAAAAAACTTTCAAAACGTAAATAATTACATCTTTGGCATTAAAGAAATTAAAAAGGTTAATGCCATAAATGTTTACCATGTATGCCCAAGGTGGTTTTTGATAGTTGGTTGCTTAACATCCGTTTGGCTTGGAAAAAATTTATAAACGTTCCATTCCACATGGGTGTTTGTATCCCCTCGTTCACCTTGCAAGAATTATGAAATGCGAACATATGGAACATAAGCAAATTGAATGGTCGTTTTATTTTGCCCTCCATGGCGTATCCCATACATCCACACCAAGTCTTTGTTTGAGAAAAAGGACTTGGTGGGGTTTTGGACATGAATCAAATGGGATTTTGGAACCCTTCCTATGATTGAAAGAAGTAGGACAAATTCCTACACCAAGAAAATTTATAATTCTATAAACATTCATCATTGAACAAAAACCCAAAATGCAATGCATACATGACTCCTTTAAAATCAATGTTGTGACTTGGAATTCCCATTACAATACCCATATCATGATATAAAGTACCTATTGTTCCAATGTACATAATGTACAATACTTACATTATGAACCCATATACTAAAACAAATTTTGGCAATACCCACATTGAGCTATTAAACCTTCCATCATTGAAAATGTTCACATATGTAATACTCACATTGTACTTTAAACCCATAATGTCTAAAAATCCCATGTAGTAATACTCACATAATGATGATTAATGCACATTGTTCAAGAGGTGCAAAATGCAATACTTGCCTTAGGCCATAAAACCCCACGTTGGTTGTGGGGAGTCAATGCATTATTTGCATATGGGTATGAAAACATCAAACTACAAAGACATATTGAATATGAAATATCCATGTAAAGGTATAAAACCTTTATTTACGGTTGTATATTTAATGAAATTTAACACCCTTTATCCAATAACTAGGAAATGAAAAGAGGTTGAATTGTAAAAATATAAACAAAAAAACAGAAGAAATAAAAATAGACAAATGCATACCTTTAGGAATAAAGATGTTCCATTAATGTTTATAGTCCCAATTGAAAGCAGCCCTAAGAGATCATAACTCATACAAAAATGGGTTAAAAAATATTAAACTCTAACAACTATGGAACATATGGAAACAAAGGAGATTCATAATTATGGTATAGATTTAAACAATTGATAAGATCAAAAAACTAATACAATGAGAAAAATTTAGAGTATAAACCTTAGAATTTGAAATATATGCACCAAATTCCTATACACTAAATCATAAAGCATAACCTTAAAAATCCAAATGATATTTTGCCATAAGCCTTATTACAACCTTAATTATACAAACCCTAACAAAAAAAAGTCCTAGTGTTCCCTGAACCCAAAAAATTATACAAACTATACAAATTATATAATGCAAAATAAATAAACTAATAAGAACATAGGAAAAAAATTTAGAAACCAAAATTTAAAGGTTTTAAACTATAAATTATTTATTGACTGAAAGAAAATACATTAATCTTTAAAAACAATCAAATAAATTTTGTATAAAACCAAAAAGAAAATATGCCTTTTATTTTTGTGTGATCTCTTTAATCTATTTTTTTCCACTTTTTTTGAAGAAGACATAGAATGCAATTGTATTTCTTCACATATGTGTAAACCCTAAAAAATTCCCCCCAAATTTAACTTACTTTAGATTATTTACTATACATTTGTGAAAAAAATTTAATTAATTTATGTGTTTCAACCCTAAACCTAAACCATAATCCAATAGTACATACTTATAATAATTACATGAAAAGATGTATTGTAATGTCCATTCAATAATATATTAGGTAAACAAAATTTAGTAAATTATGCATTAATTAAACCAAAATGGATGCAATTATGGCATTGCTTCCATTATAAATTATTTGTAATATTTACATATGGGTGAACCTTAATAAATTGATAAGTAGGATTGAAGGGGGGTGGGGGGTGGGGGTGGAAAAAATGAATAGGTAGTTAATTAGGTATTTGGTTATGTAAATAACATAGATAGATAGGTAATTAGGTAGATAGGCAAGTTAGTACATAAGAAACAAGTTACCATATCAAGGTGAATAGGTTTAAAAAATACTTATGTCAATAGGGTGGTTGTGTGTGTAGGGTAGCTAGGTCAATAGGGTAGGTAGTTAGTATAATGGTTAAGTTAGTAGGGTATGTGATTAATAGGGTAGCTAGGTTAGTAGGGTAGGTGGTTAGTATAGTAGTTAGGTCAATAGGATAACTAGTTATTAAGGTAGCTCTGTCATTAGGGGATAATAAATAAGGTACCAAGGTTGGTGCGATATTTATGAGGGTAGGAAAGTGAGTAGGGTAGTTATGTGTGAAGTCAGGTCTAGGGGAAAAGCGGCCAAGAACCAAAAAAGAAAAAAAAAAACAGTAATCAACAACAAAAAGAAATGGATTGTGATGAACCCCATCCGACGCCGAATGAAAAAACGCAACCCATCCAATGGATAGAACAACCAATTGGTGCATTGGTGGATGATGGTTCACTCCGGTTGCCTTTTACGCACCTTAAAACAATTTGAGCTCCACATTGCTACACACTACCAATGATGATCAACTATTTAATTTTTTAATAAATTTTTCAAATATTTATGTCAATATCAAATTGAATTTAAATTGATATACATTTCATGGATATGAAAAAACACATGTTAATTTGTTTTTTTATATCCATGTTGGTGGATAGGAAAAAGGAATGAGGCAATTATAAAATGGAGGTCATTATTAGAAAAGGTAAAAAATAATTATTATGAAAATTAATAAGAAAATTAATAAGAAAATTAATAATTATGAAATAGTTAGGCTTGAAAATGAGATAATTATTTTTGAATTGTCTTCGGAATGGTCCATGGATGACCATACGACCAAAACGGTCTTGCAAAAGCGACATACAAAACTTTTTGCAAAGGACCCCATATAAACCAGTTCCTACATCACTAGAATTACTCTCCCAAAGTCAAGGAAAACCTCAATTATATAATAGCAAGATTGAGCAAAGACAAGGTAAAAGTCTAAAATATTTACCATTCAAGTAACTTAAGGTTAATTATAAAGGGTAGTAGCAAGACTAATTACCCATGGTTAATTATGAAGTGGATATTATTGGATGATGCACATCATCTTGTTGCATCGTCATTTCTCTTCCATGATGTAGCAATAACCAAAGGATTACTTGAAAAAAGAAAGAAAGTGAATTACCATGCTCAAGTCATCTTTTCATTTGTATCATGTATATTTCTTTGTTGGTGATGACCCCAAGGTAGGTGTTCCATTGTTTCCTCTAGTTCTAATGCAACCAAAATCTAGTACTTCCAATGCTCATGTCAAAAAGATGATTAGAGCATTGATGGTTTTACAAACGATTTTTTATAAGAGAAAAAAGTAAACAAAATGTACAAATAAAAATGAAATTCCTCATTTGCCCATTCCTAAACTTCTCAAATCTTTGATGGAAACATGTTTGCAAATGTACCTAATCTATGACCTTTATCATAAAATTAATATCGGCCAAGAAAAAAGTGGTTGCTAATGCACACATATGGTTATGCCAAAGATTGTTGCATTTTCCTTCAGAAATGGCATTTAATTTTGTTGGAGCTAATTATGTGTATCATCTTGTCTTTTCATGCATGAGATCATGTAGAGCAATTGCTTGGTGAGTGAGTTTTTCGGCATTTTGCAATGATATTTGCTCCTTGATTTGGTTGCTTGGAATGCCATAGTGGATTTGAAATATGGGGAAGGCCATTGAATTTTGTTGGGAGATTATGCCCGTGCTTTTTGTTGCATTCATGCATCAAATCATTTAGAGCATTACTTCGTAGTGAGTGTGATGGTGCAACGATGATATCCACCATTGTGATGATTTGGTTGTGCTTGGAAGGCCATCATGGGATTGGAATTGTGGGGAAGGGCTTCTACAATTTTTGTTTGCATTCATTTGAAGCATTGCTTGATGAGTGTGTTTTTGCAGCAATTGTGAAGATTTGATGGCTCAGAATACCGGAATGGATTTGAATTCACATTCAATGGAATATGAGTTGCTTCACAAATGCAATGGGAAAGATGCATGGAGCCAGAAGATCCTTAAAAAAAGAATTTCAATTTTTTTAAGGGGACTTGAATGGTGTGTTCTCTGGTGTTGCCAGCACTCAAAGAGAGGGGAGGAATTCAATTCATGGTGGGTTCTGTCATGTATGATCATGAAGCAGTTGCAAATCGGATTGGTTTTCTGAGGGAAAAAAATATAGCCCGATTGAGATCGATACTCACATTGTTCTGATTTGATTGCGAATATTTGCATTCTACATTCTGAATCATAGCGAACAATTAATTTCCCATTTGCATTCTGTCTTTGAACATTATTACATAATTCTACATGATTCTGAATGGGTAGCCAAAAAAATTTCCCATTTGCATCCAGACTTTGAAGATTGCATTCCCAAGTAGGTTGTGCTGAATGGTAGTGAAGAAAATGTTCCATTTTGCTTGCACTCAGCCTTTGTGTTGCAGCAGCAGCAGCAGCAGTCTTTAAGGATTTCTCATTCTCAAATTGATTTGAAATCTTATTTTTCAGCGCATTGCATTGTTCTGAGTGAATGCTGGATTGCATTGTCTGATTGATTGCTGAAGAATTTGCCAGCCAAAAGAAGTTTGTTTGGCATATTCAATGAGTGGGTGAGTGAGTGCGTGGAGAGTGTTGTCAAATTTTTTGTTTTGGTGCTCGGCCCTCTTCTCTCCCTCCCTTTTAATTCCGCGCAATGCCATTTGGACACTGTGCAAAAAGAAAGGGACGCACCAAAACGAAAAGCTCAAGAGTTTTGTTGCCACATCAAGAGTTGGAGGAGATTGTTGTTTGTGCCAGAAAAGATTGTCGTCTTTGTCGCGTCCGCATCAGCTCTGGCCCTCTCCTTCCTTATCCTGTCGATTTCGCCGTCCGATTCCGCATCGTGGCTCTCTTTGCCATCCGATGTGCCTCCGAGACTGCCCACCACAAACGAGGATATGGTGCATACAATCTCTCTCTCTCTCTAGACCTCTTTGTTGCTGCAGCGTCTTTGCTTCTTCTGTGCGCTCTCTTTGCTTGCTCGCTCGCTCTCTCTCTCTCTCTCTCTCTCGCATTTCCCTCGCTCGTATTCAGCGGCTGTAGCCACTATCAGTAGTAAAGTGTCATGGCAGCTGTTGCGATGTCCGCGGGTGTGGCATTCTCCCAAGGAATGAGCCTAGGGAAGTCAGAATTTGCAGGGAAGATGGTGAAGCAGTCTGCTGCAACAATTGCTCCTGCTAAGTTTCAGAACGCCGCCGTCTCCGTGCGTGCTGCTGGCTACGATGAGGAGCTCGTCAAGACTGCGGTACGAGTTCTTTTTAGTCTTTGTTTTTTGGTGTGTCTCTCTCTTGGCGTAGTGTTTGTTTCTTTTTGACGCTCAATTGTGCGGTTTTCTTGGTGCCGAGAGAATGGCATGCAGTTCTTCCTGTTGACTACTCCTGACCCGTCCCGAATGGACTTTTGATGACATGATGTGATGCAACTACTTACTATGTGTGTGATGATGTATCTTATGAGAGTGCAGAAAACAATTGCATCTCCAGGACGTGGTATTCTGGCTATGGATGAATCAAATGCAACTTGCGGTTTGCGTCTGGCATCCATCGGACTTGAGAACACAGAAGTCAATCGTCAAGCTTACAGACAGCTGCTAGTCGGCACCCCAGGTCTTGGAGAGTATGTGTCTGGAGCTATCCTTTTTGAGGAGACATTGTACCAGTCCACAACTGATGGCAACAAGATGGTGGACGTTTTGACACAGGCTGGCATCGTCCCTGGCATCAAGGTGGACAAGGTATGGAGCCATTACACACACACTCAGAATTCTTCGTTATCTCTTTTGAAACACTGCACTACTACTACTCGTCCTCTGGACTCTCTCTCTCTCTCTCTCTCTGTGCATTGGAGCTTGAGCTGAACATTGTTCTGTTGCTGTGTGGAATTTTGCCTTTTTTCCCAGGGTCTTGTTCCTTTGGCTGGATCTAACAACGAGTCATGGTGCCAAGGCCTTGATGGTCTTGCATCAAGGACAGCTGCTTACTACAAGCAGGGAGCTAGGTTTGCAAAGTGGTAAGCCTGCAAATCCCCTTATATCTCTGCTGATTGCATACAGATCCAAGGAAGTTTTTCTTCTGTGGTGGTGGTGGTGGTGATTAGACCAAGTACATACCTTTGATTACCTGCTGCACTGGGTCATGGTGCCATTGGTGTTTGTGCAGGCGCACAGTGATCAGCATTCCAAACGGTCCTTCAGAGTTGGCTGTGACTGAAGCTGCATGGGGTCTTGCTCGATATGCTGCTATTTCTCAGGTATTGTCTGTCACCCATGTTTGGTTTTGGGTGTTGCCTACTCTTGTATGGTTGTTCTTCAGTGGGACTCACAGAAGCTCTCAAACTATTTTCAGAAGTTTTCTGCTGTCATCTCTGACCTTGACTGCTACTGTATTTTGTGAAGGAAAATTGTGCTAGAGCATTGTTTTCAACAATCTCAGCTTCCATGTTTTCACAACAGATACTAATCCGTGTCCTCCATTCCTCCTACAAATTTATTTTTTTAACATGCAGGATAATGGATTGGTGCCCATTGTGGAACCCGAGATTCTCCTTGATGGGACCCATGGGATTGACAGAACTTTGGAGGTTGCCCAGAAGGTTTGGTCAAAAGTCTTCTTCTTCTTGGCAGAGAACAATGTCCTGTTTGAGGGTATTCTGTTGAAGCCCAGCATGGTTACCCCTGGAGCAGAATGTCCTGAGAGGGCAGCACCTGAGAAAGTGGCAGAGTATACTCTCACATTGTTGAAGAGACGAGTGCCACCATCTGTCCCAGGCATTATGGTAAGTCATTCACCTGTAAATAAATGTCACCGGGTCTATGCTCTACAAACGAGATAACTTGCATCTGTTGTATCCAGTGACAGATTCACTGGTTTGAACAAGCTGATTGTGCAGAACATGATTGCATCCCTTAAGTGGGAGAAGGGTTTCTGATTTGTGATGAATCTGAGATGTACAGTTCTTGTCTGGAGGCCAATCCGAGGTGGAAGCAACATTGAACTTGAATGCAATGAACCAGAGCCCCAACCCATGGCATGTGTCCTTCTCTTATGCTCGTGCTCTTCAGAACTCAGTATTGAAGACATGGAAGGGCCAACCTGAGAATGTTGAAGCTGCACAGAAAGCTCTTCTGGTTCGTGCAAAGGCCAACTCTTTGGCTCAGCTTGGAAAGTACTCTGCTGAAGGTGAAGCTGAGGAAGCAAAGAAGGGAATGTTTGTGAAAGGCTATACTTACTAAGTGACAAAATTAATTACTGATGCTAAAACTTGTAGTAGACCTTGAGTTAAAAGGGACTTGAGAATTGTAGGTAGAGAATTTACAGTTGTGATAACCATGGCTTGGTGTGAGAATTCATTTGAGGAAAGTAAAGAAAAAAAAACTCCATATTCTGTCTTGAAAGTGTAAAACGAATTTTGGGCATGCATAAATTTTCTGGTATCATGGCTTTGCTTTGGGAGGGTGATCAGTTTTGCCTTTACTCACTTGAAAGGAAAAGATGGGTGCCACATAATTTGTAAGTGTGTTGCTCTGAGCCTTTTTCAAACTGATCTTGTTCTGTAGAGATGGAATTCTATTGTCATTAACTGAACTTTCCTGTCAATGATAAATGGCATAAAATGTGCTTTCTCAATTGTTGAGGTAGAAATATATTGAAATGCTGTGGATTGTAAATCACAACTTTGCTGCTGTTTTAGCACTAGATATTCTGGAAAATCATATTGCACTATTGTTTACTGCAAAAACTGCGCTCTGGGCATATCCTTTACTCAAAGCCAACAACAGAAATGAAAGCTTCAGTATACATTCTGATCCGTTCAGGAAACAGAACTGTAGGTCGAGAAAAGCAAAGTTTCCTGCCTCAAAACACAGAGACAAAAGCAAATGTGAAAGAAACTTATATTCAGTTACAGTGATAAAGCACTGGCACAGCATCCTTCTCACTGATCATTTACCTTCACAACAATCATGTGCATGGATATGGTGTAAATGATCTTCTATGAATCTTTCACAAATAGACCTCATGTTTCCAGATATTGTCCATAGCAGCTGGAGCATGGCACCAACCAGCATCCCTTTCCCTTATGGAAACTCACCGTACTTAGTACCTGCACAAATTGAACAAGAACCATGAGGTTTTCACCACCACTCCTTACTGCAAGTCTTCTCCAGGTCTAATTCCACAACAAAGTGCCAGTTCAACAATCTATGATAAAATCTAGTGTGGTGGGTCTTGAAGACAATTGTTAAGAGAGGGGAAAAAAACAAATGCTCACTCTGTGTTTCCATAAGCTTGTAACGTTTCTCTTGCACTCCTGTCACTCCCATTTGAATCTCAATAATAGTGTGTAACGGCATCTGCATCCTGACAACCATTGCTAAGGATACTCTAGCTATTTGGAGGGAACTTCAAAAGTGTACTTCTGAATCTTGATGTGTAAATGGGTCACCAGATGATTGAAGTTCTTATCCAGCAAGAAGACAAACTGTTTGCAAGCAAACTCTGATGATGCAGCAGTCAGTGGGACCAGTAAAAACAATAAGGAGCTGAAAAGACGGAAAGACAAAAAAGAGACCTCAACATGTGGAGCTTCTTTCAATGGCTTGTCTGCAAAATATGCGTACAGAGACCGTAATATTGCCTGATGGTAAATGATCAATCACCGAAAAGAAAGTCAGGTTCAGAGAATGCTCTGTTGGAAGTCATAAACTTTCATTGTGTCACAAAATGAAGATTAACATGTTTAGGGTTTAGGGTTTAGAAGTCTTAATCTTTCCTTGCACATGTCACAAAATAAGAGAGTTGTCACAAAATGTTTTTTCATGTCATAGACAACACCTGATATGGAGACTTAATGTGTTTGTGAGCACTTACTTGATGAGCGATCACTACCACCGGTGAGCGCTGCCTTTCAAGCTCAATAATAACAGGCTCTAACCTGCAGCAAAGAGACGGTTCCATTGTTCTTATCCTTAGTGACCAGCAGCTTAAAAACAAATTGAATTCAGAGATGCTAACAACACAATGGAATTACATATCAGCTCTAACAGTATCCACCTGTAGACAGACCAACAACATTCATTACCGTTGAATGACATCAAGGTATGATTCTCCTCGTGGGTATCTATATCGCAGTTTGTCTTGCTTCCGAGCCCTGTCATAAGAGAACCCTCATGAGCCAAAAATATCATTAGGACAGTCAAAGAAAAGCAGATATCACTTGGTTCATTTCAGCACTCTCCTGCCCTAATGGCTACATATGAGTCAGTCTGCTATGTGGATAGATTTTGAGAATGTTGAGAGCACTGTCTTCAAATCTATCTACTGGAGACTCTTCCGGGAAGTGGGTGATGGATGCACAGAAACAAATCAAGGCATGGTAACTTCTGCACAAAGGTGAGTGGAACTTTGAAAACCCCGAGTTTGTTTTGTGACTGAAACTGTTTTCTCGACTGTGAATGTACATAAGAAACAACACTGGGGAATTTATGAAACAATGGCAAATTGTGTATGTATGCTGATTGATCTTGAGGATTTTTGCATACTGGTAGTCTTCAGGCATGGTCTCTTTGATCTCAAGGTATGTCATGCCATCACACACACCAGCATTTATTTCGTCCAGTGCCCGCCATTGCACCTTCATCATCACACACCCATCACTGTCAAGACTGTTGGATGATTGATTTCTCTCCACAAATACCTGACCCTTGTCCCTCCCACCAGGAATTTGGATTCGACTCCTTAACAAGGCTGAATTGAAAAATTGGGTATGCTGACAAAATTGTATGTTATGCTTATATAACCCAAAATTACACAGCTTAGCAGCAAACAACCCACCAATGATGACAAGCTTGCCAGGTTCATGAACACTTCTATACTGATGAAAATAGAAGCTACCTCACACCTTTGGAAAACCAACAATGTGGCGTGCTGTGAGTAAAGTCCTCTGCAAAGTACTTGTCCATATCTGCAACCATGTCAAATATGATAAGTAAATACTTAGACAGGATCAGCATAATCAGAATATAAAGAGCAAGATGTACCTTATGGACACAAAAGTCTGATGGTCCAGTTGTCACAGATCAGGTGTACAAACTATCCGGCTATGATAATGCAGATTTGAAAAAAAGAGGGATACAAAACTCCAGTGATGATTGGTTCCTAAGCATTGATGTGTCTTGTGTCATTGTAGATGAAAAAGAGAAAGAGATAAACAGCTTACTGATGCAGCAGCCTCAGTTTTGAGCCGCTTGTGCACAAAATCAGCGAGCCTGAGTGCATACTTCTCTCCTTGGTCACTGTAAAAAAAATACCCAACTCCAGACCGACTTACTCCACTCCCACAATCAATCCATGTGCATACATACTGGCATGAATCCTAAGCAACATTTGTGCCTGTCCTTAGTGAAGGTGCAAAAGACCCTGTTAATGAATGAAGAGCACACCATAGTCATACTAAGATTTGACATGTCTGAAGGAAAAGTAAATATCATGTGATACAGAACTCAAAAAAAGCTGAAGTACCTCAGAGGTGGATCACCACCAATGCGACCTCTTATGTTGTCTTGACTCTCACCATGACGGGTCAACAAAATTGGCCGTGGTGTGATGTGTGTATTCACCTGTAAACTCAAAGAAAAATATCTGTTTTTAAACTTCGAAAAATCAATCTACAGCAGCATGCAGTTAGCCTGGATTCTTCACAATGAGTATAACCACACAACAACCACAAATCTTCCATCTTTGAGCTGGGTGATTATCCTTTGTTGCCAACCTAACCAAACTTCCACCATATTCACAGAACTGCTTGATTGCAAAATGAAAGGAAAAAACCATGGCAAAACTGAACAGCAAAATGTTACATGGGACAAAACTTGGAACTGTTTCAACCAAACAAAGCAGGAAGCATCTAACCCACCACAGTCTGTGACATACCAAGAAGAAGACAATGCGGCCAGGTAAATATCCACTGATACTGTTCACCTGCATTGTTTACAGCGTAAAAGCTCATGAGACAGGTGAAGACTATGTATGTCTACAATATGACGTGATTACACCATACATACACCTCTTGCGTATTTTGAGATTATAAGTGAAGTATGATGAAATTCTCTTGGGCAAGAAAACAAAAGCTAGCTGAAAAATAAACCCCTTTTACAGCAAAAGCATCAAGAGGGTGTTTGGAACATGCATGAGTTGTACTAACCTGAATTTGACCTCCCTGGCCACTGACCATGTCAATCATCTTTATATAAGAGCCCTCTGTCACTGGCTCATACATCTGCAATTCACACAAATTCATGTATCTGTATAACTTGCAAGATTTGCAAAAAGCTACATGCATGTTCATTAGTTTCAAATTTCATTTCCACTACAACAATTGAATAACAAACAGGTACAAAGAAAGAGAAGCAATCAAAGTTCCAACTATGTTAATCAGCACAGAAAAAACATTATAAGATGCAATCTACAAAGATTTTGCATGATTTTTTTACCTTTTCATAGTTCAAAAGCCGTGCTTTAAAGTCTTCAAGTGCAACTTCATAATCCTGCCTGTTGGGCAGTAGATAGAAAACAGACCCACCTCTCAGTTTCGGGTTTTATGTGCTCTGGCCACAAAAGAGAGCTTATCAGCAGCAGTGTGTCAAAAGGATTAAGGTTTGAACGTTATGCCCCTGGACTCTTGACACAGGTGTTGTTCAAGCAGGTAGATGAACCACCTGTCTCTATGCATAAGGGTGGATCTGATACTTTCTTGTCCAGTTCTGGAAAAAAAGATGTCATCAAAAACTCTTGGTGGATCCTATAGCAGATCTGCATTAGACACACCATTTAGAAGAGGAAGATACAGTGGGAACTTACATATCGGCATAGTCAGGACTCTGCTGGATCTTCAACCGAATATTAGTATCAATCACTGATCGATCATTGCAAATGGTCTCCAGGAAAATCACCTGCAAAAAATTGCACAAGAGAGAATGCAGGAAAAGGGGGGGTTGTCATAATCTGAAGGATGATGATGGATGACCTACCACAATCACTGTCCAGAAGTCAAGGGTTAGTTTTGAATGATGTATGCAAATGAACTGATTCCAACAGGACACCCATGATGGCATTTCACAATTGTAACACTGACACACATATACACATGTACCAAAGTAAGGAAAAAGATGTATCTGGTTTTGCCTGCATGGGTTCCAAATACATGTAGTTCAATGAAAGTGAAGAACACGTGCCTTGCATTTTCCTTCTGCCAACTTCAGAAGCATATTGCGGCGTGCATTTGTGCTGTTGGTAGCATCAAAGACACCCACCTGCAAAACTCAATTTCTTGACCATTTGTCTTTAGCAAGGAGCAATTTATCCTTGAGCTTTTCATAACTTCAACCAAGAAAGCATTGAACCACTTGATGGCTGGAACGAATTATACAACCATCTCTCAATCATGCCAAATGTTTTGTTAGTGCAGAAATCACTTCACAAGGATGGTAACATTCATTAGTCCTGATCAAGAGGGTAAAAAAAGAGAGCACCTGGCCTCCTTCTTCCATCCATGCAAGCATGTCCTCCATAGCAAGAACTGCCACCTGCATATTGGTGTATAGAGAAACCAGCTGCATGCATGAGTAAATCCGAGAGATGGAAAATTTGGCAATTCAGACCATGCACAAACAAATCCAAAACACCCATTGCATCTAAGGCTGCATGTTGTCAAACATACCTCATTCCTGGCATCGATGCCTTCTTGGTTATCACCTCTGAAAAAGTCTGCAGACTGCAGCACCCCATCACTCAAGCATTTTTTTCTGTAAAAATTGTGACATACTTGCCCCCTTTTTGCAATGTTTGTAATCCAGAGAAATGAATGATGAAACCTCTTACTTCAAATCACTTCTACTATGAATTGATTTGCATACTACATTACAAGTAACACTACTATGTGGGGAAGCAATCCTATAATATTCAGAAGCTGAAAAGGACTGACCTGACTGGAGCCAAGCTTCAGACGGCGATACTGGAGAGTTTTACACAAACCCATGTCATTGTTGTCAGAAAATAGAACACTGATCACCGGTAATACACATATCTATAGGGCAGCAAGAATAGCTCTTGTGTAGTTTCTTCTGTAGCAATCTAGGTAGTTTAGTGCTGGAGAAATTTAACTGGATATGAACAACACCCAACAGAAGATACATGTTCCATATGACACCTTCCACAATGTATATTAGAAGAGTCTCGAAGAGGGCAGAGAGCATGCATCCCCATACAATCTATAGGGACAAAAAACGAGAATTCCTTTTGAACTTTGGAACTTACTTTGCCAACATTGAAGTGCTTGGTGTCGTGACCTAGCCAACGTAGGTATCTTGTAAGCTTTGCTGCAGTGAATGTCTTTCCTCGTGCAGGCAAGCCAACCTACAGCAGGATCACAACACAGAACTCCATGTTATGTACTACTTGCTTCCTCTGCAGACATAGTAATTGCAGAGTTTTCAAGACACACAACAGAAAAGGCGCATCCTGTTACACATATATAGCACATGAGTGACCATGCCATGGCAAAGGTCTACTACCAGAACAATTGCAAGCTGGCGTCGCTCTCTTGGTCCCAAAAGTCGATCTGCCACAGCACCAGCTGCAACAGCTCCAGCTGCTTCCGGCATTGCCTGGACACAACTGCCTCAGACACTTCCCATCGTGATAGCTTTTTGCTTCAGTTCAGCACATGGTTTCTCCAATGCTTAAACCTGCCATGACTGATGCTTGCAGAAAGAGTAAAAAGAATGGAAAAAATGCAAACCTCGGAGTCAACATCCAACTGGAGTTGTGTCTCAATCAGATTGACATCACTAATTGATGTCAACAGTTTTGGTGATGGACCCACTCCTTTGTCCACATGTCCGCTTGGCAAGAGAGAGCTAGCTGACAAAGATTTTGCTTCACCAACAGGTGCAATAGCAGCACCTATGTTTGCAGCTGTTCCAGGAGAGAACTCAGAGCTCCTCGGCACCACAAGATCCTGGCATTGAAAGCAGTAGAGAGCAACAAACATTTCCTAAATTATGATTCTCAACCTGCGAAGCAACTTGTGGTGGACATGTTTTTCAGAAGGTGAAAGGAAGACATACAGAGTAAGGTCTAAGTCTTATTAGTATCATGCACCTTGACAGAGATACTATATTGATGATCTTGAGGGGCATTGTTGGTCTCGCCCTGCATGAGTTGATATCTGCGACTCTCTCCATAAAAGGGAACAGGCACAGAGGCTGAGCGTTGTAGTCCATGTGGAGTTTCAGTGGTGTCAGCTGCATACTGAACACCAGAGTTTGTGCTTGATGTGGGAGGTGGAACTTCGTAGTGCTCCAAATCGAGCTCTAAAGCCTGCAGGCCAGTTTGCACATTATGTGCAAGCACATTTTGATCAAGCGACACATCTGGAATCCCCCGAACCCTATTGGCACTGTGAGGTTTGAGGTTCTTCTTGAGTGCCCGCCAGCTTGCTGCCAATGCAAATGGTGACACTGGGTCTGTTGTCATGCTCACAGCTAGCTCCACACTCTGCATACCATATTCCTCAGGAAGATTGAACTTCGCAAATGAACCTGGCCCACTGAGCATTTTGCCAACCTTCAAGACCCGATTTGGACCGTCTTCAAGAATACCTTGTGCCATATTGTCCATTGGTCTGAGAACAAACTTGAACTCCAAGGATTCTATCCAAGCCCAAGGAAAGCCACCCAACACAAATCTCATGAGAACAAGCCCAAGGAAACCCACCCAACACAAATCTCATGAGAACAAGTCCAAGGACCCACCCAACACAAATCTCATGGGAACAATGATCTTACACTTAAGCATTGCCATTGGCCTAGCATCATCCTCCACATCAACAATGTATGCAGATCAGAGTATAACATTCAAATTCCATATGAGTTGCATACCATGGTCAGAAGGAACAATGAAACTCAGCTCCCAAAGATCTGCTGCCTCACGCTCCATGGAAACCTGTTAAAGTGGGGTGGAAAACACAAAATTGTTTGTTTGCTCCAACAAAATTGGGTGCTACTCTCAATGCATTTTAGTGCAGCTTTTTGTTAGAGTGTGAACACTAGAAGATGGGTACTGACTGACTGTGAATAAGAAGTTTTGAAGGACAAAGTGCATGGCTTGCAAGTAAAGAAACAAAAGGATACTATGAATCACAAAAAGAGAGAGAGCTTACTGCTTTGTCCAGGTCCCAGAATCCAATGACTCGCATTGATCCAGTGATATGTGGCACTGCATTGAGTGGCAAAGGCTCACCGTCGAGCTTGTGCAACTTGAGTGCAACAAAGAGCTGACCTCCTAAACAGTCAGTTCCACTTCCATTCAATGATTGTGAATTCCCCATCTCAGCTGGCTGCTCTACCCTCTTGTTTTCTACAAATCACAACTTTTTGCCAACATGTTTGGAACAGTTGAAATCTCCAGAATTAGTTGTGGTTTGACACTTTGTTGTTCCACATTCTGGAAGCCAGTCAGTTGCTACCTAATGCAGAGAACCACAACCCTGCAATCCAGTCAAAAAATCCGATTCAGAATCCACCCTATTTTCAGACAAGTGAAGAATTGCAATATTCAGTTGAATGCTCACCTTTCTGAACCTACAAGAATTCCACTGGAGGTGTTTCTTGAATGAAATGACAGACTTCAAAAAGCTGCCAACTACAAATTGATCATGAATAGAAGAGAGAGAGTGAATCAAGAAAAACTCCTCCCCATTTGGTTGGCTTCCCAGCACATACCTAATGCAGGAAGTTTTCTGTGGAATTGCAAACATTTCATGGTTGCAGCCAACAGGGAAAAATGATTACAGATTGTTGTGTGCTTGCCAAATTTTGTAAGCAACTTTCGTCAAAACAGACACATG
Organism: Sphagnum contortum; assembly: GCA_963920785.1. Classification (NCBI taxonomy): domain Eukaryota; kingdom Viridiplantae; phylum Streptophyta; class Sphagnopsida; order Sphagnales; family Sphagnaceae; genus Sphagnum; species Sphagnum contortum. The sequence continues at coordinate 13,263,672 of OY987280.1, forward strand.
ACTGGAGAAGCTGAAACCACCACTTGAAGCAAAATACAGAGAGTTTTGACAAAGTTGCAATTCTCAAATCATTGAAATGCTTTTGAGCTTTTGAGCCCATCTTGAGTTCAACCAAGGAATTGGCTTACAGAAGAAGGTGGCAGAACTGGCGTGTAGCATGATGCCTGCCTTTCCTGGTCATGGGTATAAAACAAAATTGGTGTTTTTCCACAAAGACACAGAGCAACGCTTAAAGTTCATGACTTTCCACACACACACACCAAATCATAAAACAAAAATCTAAAACCAAGGCATTGCAATATGGCAAGAAAAAGACTGCCATTGCGGTTCTCTCTAAAGCCTTACCCACAAACAGAAGAAATGTGACCAGAGCTACTGAAAACGCTTGTCTTCACCACATCAAGCTCTCGTCCACTGCCACTGTCTTCTTCTAATCAGAAGCCACCAAGACAAAAAAACCAAAAACCATAAACAGAGTGCTCCACAAACACAAACACAAGATTGTCTAAAACACCTAATTATGTGAAACACTAGCTAACAATAACCATGACCCAACACCCAACAACAACAAAAGGGGAAGCCAACGGATTGCAAAAATCACATGATTGGTCGATTGATTACCTTCATTGCATTTGCTCTCTCTATCTTTACCCAAAACAGAGAACTCCAGAAACACAACCACAAGAAATTTGTCTGAAAAACCCAATTTTGTGAAACACTAGCTCACAACAACAACAACCAACACCCAACAACAAAAGAGGAACCCAATGGATTGCAAACATCACATGATTGATTGATTGATTGATTGATTACCTTGATTGAATTGCACTCTCTCTGTCTTCCAATCTGTTCTTCCTCCTTTCTTCTTTACCACCACACAAAGAAAGCCTGATAGAAGCGAGCCTGATAGAAGAGCTGCATCATCACCGGCGGGTATTTGAGATAACAGTCGGTTCTGGGTTTCTGAAGAATCAAGTAAAATGTGTGAAAGGATGGGTGTATACTTCTCGATTTTTTAAGACCATCCTGGATCTTTAAGAGATACCCAACCGGGTGTACTTCTAGGTTCTTTACCCGGTTAAGAACTTTGTCATTCTTGAGGAGTAGGCATCAATTTCTTTCATCAAGAGATTCATGGATATAAGGTGCCTTCCAAATACACTAGGAGATTTTTTCCATGTGTTATATATGAATAATTGTCTATCTTCCATGTCAAATAACATTGACATGATGAATTCATTCATTTTTGCTCTCCTTGCAAAAGATTCCACTCAAAAAAGATTAGTACTCAATAGATAGATAGATAATAGGTTGAACTCATTCTATACACTTCCTATTGCAACTTTTGATTCTAATAATATAAGAAATGTCAAGAGTGTTTTGTGGATTTCACAATGGCAAATTGTGTTTGGTTTGGTTGCATTTGTTAAGTCATGTAAAAACTCTCGGGGGAAAAGGAGAGATTTTTGTAGGTTTCAATTTCAATTCTTTTATTCCAATCTTGTTAACTTTTTCAAGTGACCTTTCAACTTGTTTCAAATTAAGTTTTCAAGTAACCTTTCACTAGTTTGAATTCTTTTACAAGCTCTCACTTCATTTATCATTGGTCATTTCATTCACCCATAGGCTAAGTACGGTTTGCTTCATACTCATTTTTATAAAAAAAACAAATAGTGTCTTGTGATCAAGCCTTTTTTGTTAATATTGGCAAGCTTTTTTCAAAAAGAGAGATTAAAAAGCAGGAACTTGAAAAAATGAAGTGATTTTTTTGAAGGTTTCAATCACTAGAAATGAAATAAACAAACTTTTTGGCCATGTCTCTTTCTCTATATATATTTGCTATGTAGAAATATAGAAGGATTTGTACCTAATATCTAGCTTATAGTTAGATTTGACTAAATCCCCCTAGGATCACCACTTTTTCTACATCCCATGGAAGATCGACACTTTGGCAAAATAAAATAATTCCTAAAAAAGTCATTGCAAGTTGTGGTTCTTTCAATCACAAGTTTGTTGGGTCCCATAAACATTTCCAAGATTTTCATAAAGTGTTTATGTTTCTTACCAAGTCCATGCTATCCATTCATCGATCACACCACATAATTGGCAAACAAACAAATGAACTTTTGTCTATGCAAATTCTCATGATGTATTTAATATTGACAATTGATGAGAGTTCATGATTGACTTTCAATTGGAAGATAAGATGATTAGAGTTCTTTTGTGTGATGAATTTTCACATCTTGGTGTTTTCATTCCCAGAAAAGAGAAGAAAACATGAAAAATTGATGGTTTCAAGGGGTGGGTTTTTATTGCCTTTTTTTGAAAAGAATTTTCAAGTTCATTAGATTTTGACCTCCATAATACGTAGATAGATAGATATCTTGAAAAGAAGTCTTGTGTCCATTCAAATGCGTTGCCAATTGTTGCCATTTCTTTCTTTGAGATGCTCATAATTGTGCCTACATCAAAAAAACTGAAAAAAGAAGTCCTTGTAGACGAGTACACATGAGCATAGAAATGAAAGGTTTGATGCTAAGCTTCAAAAAGCATAAAAAATCTTTTTCAACCATTTCACGTGGTGACATTAAAGGTATTGTCTCCTTTTGGGAGTGAGTTACGAGCATCTTCATGACACCATAATCTTCATAAGTAACCCATCCCAAGACTGCGTAATCATTTTCCATTGTGTTTTCACTAGAAAATCTTCATTTTTTCATGTGGGCTTTGCACCATTAGTCATTACCTTAAAATCCACCAAACCATGATATCTAGATGGTGATCATTGATTCATTCACCAAGGTTTGTTATGTTACACTACAACCCAAATTTTCCCTTGTGTTAGTTGGGCTCTTTCCTCGGAAGCAGATTCATTGGATTTAGTTTACAATTTATTCTTCAAGGTGGATGATCATACACTCCGTGGTTTAGGTTTACAACTGGAGTTCCACTTAACAACTTATTCTTCAAGGTGGACAATCATACTTTGTGGTTTTGGTTTAAAAACTGGAGTTCCAGCTGCAAAAACCAAAACTAAACATGACAACAAGAATGGGTGCAATCATATCATAACCCTGTGAATATCTCACTCACAAACTAGTGTTAAACCATCACACGGAATTACTAGCAAGACTCATTCATTCATTCATTGTCGTCTATGAAAACCAAAACTAACATGAAAACAAGAGTGAGGACTGCAATTACTAGTGTCATCACAAAGTAGTGTAAAACCATCACACCAAAAATATACTAGCTGAACTCATCATCATTATCATCATTTTCTGGCAAAACCAAAACCAGCATGACAACAAGAACAAATGCAGTCTGTAAGGCTTATGAGTGTCACCCACAAACTAGAAACAAACCATCACACAAAAATACTAGCAGAATTCATCATCATCATCATCATCTTCTTCTTCTTCTTTCTTCTTTCTTCTTCTTCTTCCAGCAAAACCAAAACTAACCTGACAAGAAGAATGACTGCCGCAATCGGTAACCTTATGCATTTCACTCACAAATGAAGTGTGAAACCACCACATACAAATAGTAGCAGAGCTCATCATCACCAGGCTGCATCTTTAGGAGCCTGCAGTAAAAAGAGAAGGAATTGTGCATCATGCCCGGAATGTTAAGCTCAGCTGTCTGTTGGTTTTGGTGTCTTACAGAACGAGGTTAAGGATTTTGCATGAGAACAAACATGGGTACAAAATTATCATTGAGATCACACCCAATTCTATCTTTCTTACTAGAAGTTGTTTTGTATGAATTTGGCTCATGGTCAAGTGTTTGAGATTATGAACCTCCAAGAAGACGAAGAAGAAGATTGTGCCAAACTAGTGAGCTGCTTCAGAATTTTGACTTGTAAAATCCCCCTTCTTCTTCTTCTTCTTGTCTCTTTCAAATCTCACCCAAGGGTTTGCTTGCTCAATGTTTAGAGGATCACACGAAATCAATGGAGAACCATGAGCTTTGCGAACACGAGAACCAAATGTGATTCACAAAGCATCACCAATGGTAGCAGCAGCAGCAGCAGCAGCAGCAATAGCAACAGCAGGACAATCCCTTTGAAAACTGGTGAGAATGAGCAAGAGTGCAGCATTAATAGCATGAATTATGTAACAGATTCCAGGCTTCGTCAAGGAAAACATTTGTGGGCTTTGCTTTGTCAACGGCGTCGCCTACTACATTCCATCGTGGTCACTTGCACAAACCCTTCTCTGAAGTCGATCATTCGTCCATCATCGCAAGAAGAGCATAATTCCTGAACCAAGCAAGATGTTCTTCTCGCAAGGCACATCACGTAACCCTACTGCAAAAGCTACAATAATTTCCCACCAAAAAGGAAAGAGTCTTTCAAGCTATGGAACAAACACCAAGACCTCATGATTCACACCCGAAGACATGGTCATCAAGCTATGAAAACACAAACAAAAATGTTTGCAATCTAAGTATAGAATAGCAAGTCCTTTTACTGAAAAAGTCCATCCAAGAATCTGCTGGCCAAAGCTTGAACACAAGAGGAGCAATGGAGGCGGAGAAAGAGATCAAGCTATGGAACAAACACAAGTCCTCATGATTCAAACCCGAAGACATCATCATCAAGCCATGGAAAGAAACACAAACCCAATTGCTTACAATCTGAGTCTAGAAAATCAAGTCCGTGTACAGAAGAAGCCCACACAAGAATCTGATGACAAAAGCCTGAACACAAGAGGAGCGATGGAGGCGAAGGAAGCGGGCGGTTAGAGGAGGGAATACTAGCCTTGTCACCGCCATCACGAGTCTATTGTGAAAATGGCTTTGGAACGAGGCTGATGCTGATGTTTCAAGGGGAAAAATCTCACGATCGTGGTTGAGAGTGAGTTCACGTGGTATGCAAAACAAGCAATTGGTGCAACGGGATCGCGCGACCGACAGATGGGGTGGGGCGAGCGATCGTGCAAAGCGCACAACTTCCCAAGTCGCACCACGACACTTGGTAATAGCTCTGCAAATGGGAAAGCTCTGACCAGTTTAGGAGCGCCACGAATTGCAATGTCTGCTTTTCACAGCGCACATCGTTAAGGAGTTTCGCAGCTGTTGTAGATTATGGCTGAAAAACTCCTGCACCGCACAAAGAGGAGAGAGACGAGAGGGGGGCCCAGTCTGGCCTGATTCTAGCAAACTGGTCCAGATCCGGTGGAGCCCGGCCCTGTGCTGGCTTGATTCAGCTCCGTCTCTAAGCCCCGCCGTCTGTGCGACATCATGAGATTCTTTCTTCTGTATGAAAGACCACCTCCCATTTTTATTCATTCACATTCTTCCGGATTCCCCCAGATTCCAGCAGTGCCAGATTCAAGCTTGCAAGTTGTGAACTAGACGGAGAGCTTCTCAGTGTCTTGTCCAAGCTGCTTCATTGCTTGCTTGTTTGCTGGACTACAGTCTCTACTACTGTCAGCTGTGGTGGTTGGTTCAAGCGCGCACACAGCTGCTGCTGCAGTCCGACAGGAGTCGTCTACTCCTTGTTCAAACCTCATATGGTGAGCAAGCTGCTCCTTCTGCTGCTTCTGCTGCTTCTTCTTCGGTTTGGTTTTGTAGAAGTGAAAGCTGATTTCCCAGAGTCAGATATGAAAACACAACTGCTGGAAGAATTCCCAGAATAGATTTGGGTGATGAGATGAGCCAACAACCATTCTATTACTGCAAAATTCTTGCAAGAACACCTTCCCTTCTTCCATCATGCTTTCAAGCTCACAATCTGTTCCCAAATCTGTTCCAAGAATGTGCTTGCTTGTGAGTCATATCTTCACATTTTTGCTCTGGCAGAAAACCACAACCCCAAATAGCTTCCAGGATTTGATGATTTCAGCAAGCAGAGAACATTACATTTTCTATCATCATGGCATGTGCAGTGAAGAACAATAATTGTGATTCTTCGAAGTATGCATGCATGCCATGACCATGCCTGCTGCCACAGTTTATGTTTGCCACAAGGTCCTTCTTCTTGTTCTTCTTGTTGTTTTGACAATCAGTGTTGTTTTCTTCTTGGTGATCATCAGGTCCTTCAGCTCCTGACTTAGACTGGGCTTCTTCTGAAGATTGAGGTTCTGAATCTTCGAGTTCTGTGTGATCAAAGTGAAGGAGTATTGCCCCAGAAAAAAACTAGATTCAAAGCACTAGTGCAATGTCTTCTAGGCTGGTGATCTCAATACCTGCATGCAGTCAATCTCACTATAATTTCCAGTACTCCAAGGTGAAGAACCCCTTGTATACTGTTCTGCTTCTAGAGATTTCTTTGTTGATTTTGTTTCTAAACAAGTGTATGAAGAAGCTGCTGTGAATGAAAATCATTTTGCACTTGGTTGGTGGTCATGATATGAGCTCCAAGAAACATGGTGTGTTTCTGACTTTGATTTATCCAAAGTTTTCAGGACTGCAAGACTCATGTAGTAGCACAAACTCTGCTCCATGGAAGAGAGTTATTCAACACAGAGAAAGAGAGACGGATAATCAAGGAGGGAAGCAAGATCCCTGGTGATCTGCAACCTCAAGTCTTATCGGCTTCAAAGTGGTGCGAACCTAATGGTATGGTCATCATCAGAGGTTCAAGTTCACATGAAGCTTCAAAACCACAGCAGCAGCAGCAGCACAGGCATGTGAAGATGACTGCAACAACAATGGAGGCAATGGAATTAGCCTCCACAGCTTCAAAGTCTTTGTCAACAAAGCCCCCTCTGAGAAAACCTTCTGTTGAAGAAACAAGGAGTCCAAATGAAAAATCCTTATCATTGGAAAACAATTTTGCTGACAAAAAAGGCTCTTTGACTCATGTCCTGCCTGGGAAGAAAAAGATCAAGCTATCAAAGAAAAAAAGTCGACTCGGGGAAGGGCAGGTTGCAGATTCAGCTGGACAAGCGACAGTCCCTGATTTGGTTGCATCAGCTATTATGAACTGCTCAAGAAGCATGGACAACCACAGACCTGGAGAAAGTCTTGTTTCAGATTCTCCTGATGAGCATGAAAAATCACTCACAGATCTGATTGACCAGCTTCAAGGGATTCAATTACAAGCAATTGCGCTTGAGCTATGGTACAGCCCCCAGCTGGTGAAGATCAACAGGTGTGTTCATAAGAAAACATTGGATGCTCAATCAGTTTCTCCTCGTCCTTGCTCTGCAAAACATCTCTCCTACACCATCTCTCACATATGTTGTTCCGGTCATGATGACCTACCTTGATGCGGCTCTAGACTCAATCAGTTTGTGGAACATGAATCTTGCACAGTTTCTCTAGAGATTGTGGTTGGAGACAGGATTTGCACCAGCTCCTTCTTGTTGACCCACTTGTGATGCACTTTCTTCATGGTTCTTCTTGGTGCAGGGTATATAGAGAGAGTGCAAGAAACTTGGTTCATTACATGGCTTTTCGGTCATTTGATGTTGCCGGGGTGCAGGACACTCTTGCCTCTCTTGGACTATCAAGCCTGGAGAGTTGTGAAGCTCATACACATGCTAGTGTCAATTTGGTTCTCTCATGCCTTGAATCATTGGTGCAACGCCAGCCACTTGCAATGGAGGAGGAGGAGGAGGAGGAGGATGGTTTGTCGCTTTCATCTCGAATGGTACAAAATAAAGCTATGAGGAGGTCAACAAGCTATCCAGGGTCTTTGGCAGACCTCCCGAGAGACATTTTACAGACAACATCCCAACAGATTTCAATTCAAACTGGCAAAAAGATGCTCTCCAACAATGCACAAATGCTCTTAGGGCCTTCTCCTAGGGGACGGAATACACATGTGATGGTCACCTTGCCTTTGGAAGCTGCAGATGATGACGAGCGTATGCGAAGCCTGTTTGTAGCAGGCATGAATGTTGCAAGAGTGAATTGTGCACACAATGATCCAGAGATATGGAGGAAATTGATTCACAAAGTGCGCTTAATGTCTCAGTTGTTACAGATGCCATGTCGAATTCTAATGGATCTGGCAGGCCCAAAACTGCGAACAGGGCCCTTGAAACCAGGACCTGCTGTTTTGAAAATCAAACCAGTTAAAGACAGTCTAGGAAATGTTGTTGCTCCTGCTTGTGTGTGGTTGTCAAGTGCACCTGCGATCATCCCAAAGTCCTCAGGAGCACAGAGATTTCCTGATGCCACAATACCCATAATAGAGGAGGGATCACAAAAGTTGAAGAAACTTCGACCTGGTGATGTGCTGAAATTCAAGGATGGGAGAAGAAGGTCCCGGGAGTTTCATGTGGTGGATAAAGGTTCAGCAAATGGAGTGTGGGCTGAATGCTATAAAACCTCATATGTGGAGTCAGGAGCTGAGCTTGACATTGTTGCCACCTCTGGGGGTGTCAAGGGAAAGGTTCATGTGGGCCAAGTTCCAGAAGCTGAGGAAGCTCTTGTGTTGAAAACAGGCGACACCTTTGTGCTTGCAAGAGAACTTAGCCCTGATGCAGCTGCCAAACCTGGAAATGGCAAGATCATAACCCATCCCATGATGACATGCACACTTGCAGAAGTGTTTGAAAAACCTAAGGCTGATGACCCTGTGATATTTGATGATGGGAAGATTGAAGGTGTCATTTCCAGTGTCTCTCCTTCCCTTATCCATGTTGACATTACAGATGCTGGAGATCACAAGGGACAAAAAATGTGGGGAGAGAAAGCAATCAACCTACCAGAGAGCAACTTGTGTGTCTCTGGACTGACACCAAAGGATGCTGAAGATCTGGATTTTGTGGTAGCCAATGCAGACATGGTGGGCTTGTCATTTGTCAATGGACCCATTGATGTCCAATTTCTGCAAGAGGAGCTTAGAAGGAGAGGGGCTGAAAACCTTGGGATTGTATTGAAGATTGAGACAGGTTTAGGTTTCAAGAGATTACCATCCATACTCTTGCAAGCTATGGAGACAAGGAATCCAGTTGGGGTGATGATTGCACGAGGTGACTTGGCTGTAGAATGTGGGTGGGAGAGACTTGCTGAAATGCAGGACCAGATTTTGCTTATTTGTGAAGCTTCACATGTCCCCACAATCTGGGCAACACAAGTGCTTGAAGGCTTGACAAAATCTGGCTTACCTACTCGACCAGAAATTACCGATGCTGCATCTGCATCAAGGTTCAGCTCTTGCCTTCTCTCTCTACATTCTGTTTGCATAGAATGCTTCATAGAATTTTGCAAGCTTTGAAGTAACATCTTTGAATCCCAAAATAACGCATGAGAAGCACCTGAACTGAAATGGAACTGATTACATAGTCTCATGGTGCTAAACAATGTGCTGTTGCAGGGCCGAGTGTGTGATGCTGAACAAAGGTCCACACATTGTGAAAGCTTTGACCACCTTGGATGACATCCTTCGGCTTGAAGCTCACCGCCACAAGAAAAACCATATGATTTTACACCCTCTTCCTCACAATCTAGGCCTGTAGCCAAAAACAATTGTAGTAGATTTCTCAGCCAATATATATATATATCTCTCTCTCCCTCTCTCTCCATTGGGAGGCATGATTCCAAGAATTGATCTCAAGCCTTTTGCCTTTATAAAAAGTGCAGGTCAGGATGGGTTAGTATGATCTACAGTTTAAAAATTTCTACAAGATCATGCAATAGCACTGGGTGAATGTGAAGCTTGTTCATCTGCTTCTTGTGCATGCCTCACACTGCTGCTACCCTTTGCTCACTTCTAAACTCAACATTTAGAAAACTCACTGAACAGCAGCTTATAACAGGAGAGATTGCAGAGCTTCTTCACATAAAAATATGATCATTTCCACATCAAGACAGGACTCAAAACCCTCTCAAATATATATAAATGGGCCTCTAAATAAAAGGTCCTCTCAAGTTCCAGGAATTGTCAAATTGTGTCAAGTCAGATTCAATTCATGTTATCATTTCTTGTGTGAAGTTGCATGGTGATGTACAAATTGGAAGCTTGGTTGTTGGATGTGGCTCATGTTGATGCGAGTGAAAAAAGAGCTAAGTGATGTCACTTCTTAAGAGAGAGAGAGATGCACATGGTGTGGCACAGCATAACTGCAACAGATGTCTGCAATAGGTCAGGTAACTTTGGCTCTGAGATTTGTTTTTAGTCTTGTGCAGATCTGGCTCTGCATCTACTCTTCTAGCAAGCTCTGGTTAAGGTAGTATGCTCTGGTTGAGTACTCATTTGCTGTGTGTTGTTGTTTTTATCAGCAATTCGTGTTATCCTTCAAACAGTCTCTCTGATGGGCATTGTTTTTCCGTATCAAATCCACAAGTGTGTCCAGTTGCCCCATGTGTGTGTGGAGGAGGATTGCAATTGTGGAATTGTGCTGTGTCCCATTGTGTCAACAATTGTACACATCTGGTGCTTTGCAATGCTGGTTCTACAGATCACTTGAGAACACATGAGGCTCCTTTGAATTGCTGGAGTAATATCACATTACAGCAGAAGCAGGGTTCAAAAATGAAGAAGGTAAAAGCATTTATGCAAGTTTTCAGCATAGTTGATCCTCACCCCAAGCTCTGCATGGAAATAGACACAAAACCACAGCAGTAGGTTTTGTGCCCTCTCCAATTCCCAGCTGTCACTACCTTATGTCACAGGAAGACAACATGGAACACAGATCTTCAATCCGCCAACAAAAACAATACCAGATTGTGCAGGCAAAAGAAGGATGTGCTTGTTTCAGAGTCCCAGTTGCCAGGGAAGGAAAAAGAGGAGGCTGTGAAGGATCAAACAGCAGCAGAGGGTTGTCATTGTCCTAGGGGATTTGATGAGGAGGACAGTAGTAATAGGCAACGGGACTGGAAACAATTGAGAAGGCAATAAGTCATTTTCCTTTTCCTTTTATCAAACCCCTTGTCTTTTTGAAGTAAAATTTCCAGATTGCAATCAATTCATTCAATCTTCACTTGCTTGCAAATTCTTGTAGACTCTGCTTGTGAGCACCCTTTTGGAGTTTTAAGGCTTAAGCAATTCTAGAATTTTTTTTGCACAGCTGGTTTTTTTAATCTCAATACACTTGCCATGTTCTTGCTGTTTCTGAATGCCAAATATTGCATCTGCGGGTATTCTTGTGAGACTTATAGGAGTCATTGCATACTTTGATCAAAGTATTCTCTGATGTTGCACAAACTTGGCACAATTGTACAGCAGAAACCAATCAAACTTGATCCACATCAACTCCGCCAATGACAGAAGCAAATAGAATATGGCAAAAACAGGCTTGGGTAACATGAGCCTGGTACCTTGAAATTCTTGTAACATATAACATGTAATGCAAGTTCCAGTATTTTGTTGTGGTCGAATACCAACCATGGTCAAGGTGCTGTGTTTCCTGTTCTCTTCGTTTGTTGAAGCAGTTTAGTGGTGTAATTTGGATTGTATGTAGACTATCCATTAGCTAACACTGCAACAGCTCTGAATTCCTGCTCTTGCTTTGGTTGATTGTTATCATCATATTACCAAGGGAGGGCGCTTCCAATTTGTTTCAAATGACTTGAAAAAAAGAGGGTGCAACTTAATGCAAAAAAAGTTTATTTTATGATTCACTTCAATGTAAATAGGATGTCAAGAATTGGATTATGAAAATATATCTAGAATATTATTAATTGTGATAAAATTTTATCTTCATATTTTATGATTTCATAGCATTGAAAAATGGCCCTTTATCTCATATTCTTCATAAAATATACGAAGAGCAACCTCTCCAAGCATCATTACACTTTCGTGCCAACTTTATTATGTAGATGGAGATGAATGTGGATGCAATGGGTCTTACAAGCCATTTTATCTCTCCTGACATTGACATAGGGTCTTATAGAAAAGACACGAGATCCTTGCACCCTTGACATTTGACAAATTTGCAACAAGTTCAATTGGATGGTTAGATCCAAAAGTGATGGTGTTTGTTGCATAGATTATACGATCCACCCAATGTGGATGATGAAGAAGATTGAAAGATGTTTTGGCTTGATGAGGGCCCAAGAAAGCTTGAAAAGTTCTCCAGTGAACAACAACATTTCAAGGGTGCAATATTTGAAGGCAAATAAATTAATTCTAGACAAGGATTTGACAATGTATTTGATTGGTGTGATGAAGAATTCTAGTCCTTAATTTCTTGAGATTCTTGCAAGTAAGAAAACAAATATTGCATTTCAATACATGGAAAGATAAGAAGGTTTAGCAACATGTTCTAGAGTTAATAATCTCTAAGATGCAATTATATGTGCTAAAAATAATTGTTTTCGTCAAAACCCCCTTTGCATCCAATACATTGGTGTTGGGAGCTAGGCAACCTTATGTTTAACAATGGGGTTTGAGAGGATGTAGTGGTTATTGTAAAGAGGAGCTACTTTTCACCATTCCTAATTCCTCATTTTAGTAAGTGTTCACTAGAGCTATCCGGCTACCATATATGGCTTTTGTGTAATGGGATAATTCATGCCTACAAATATGTCAAGTAATGATTCCAACTCCAATAGAGTTGTTAGTATCACTTGTCTCAAAGCCAACCATTTGAAATTGACAACAATAGCTTTTGCAAGGTTTATGCATATCAAAATTGTTGATTATGAACATGTTGTTTAAGTTTATTACACATAAGTTGTAAATGGGATTGGTGTTAGCAACCATCATGGTTTTAGCATACTATTACATATGTTGTCATATAAAATTTCACCATAACTTATACACATCAAGTACTATGAACATTAAATTTTTAAATAGAAAAAATATAATTTTTGAAAAAAAAAGTTTAAAAATAACTAGCATGAAAGTTGAAGTGTAGTCAACTCCCCAAGTTTTATCTCTCTTCATGAGACAAGGAATCACAATGAAGACTCAAACTTTGGAGTAGTTGCCAAGTCCCAATATTATGCAAAAATGTTTGAAGAGTTTAGTGACAAATCTTGTAAACAAAAACAAAATATGTTCATGAAAGAAACAATATTAAGGAAACAAACAATATTAAATAAACATGCAATCAAAAAATCAAAGAAACCAATAACAAAACAAACAAAAATACAACGAACAAACAAGCAAATGAACGAAAAAGGAAAAATAAAAAGCTTACTTATAATCATGATCAAATTATTTGATAAAAAGGGGGGATACATGCAAAGGTGCACAAAATAAGGAGTTAAAAACTAAGAACCAAAGAGCAATAATGTAAGACCAAAAGCCAACAAGTAAAAACATGGGACTAGAGGCCAACAAGTTGGAACACAAAATGAAGAACCGTTAAACAAGAACATGAGACCAAAAGTTGATGAGCAAAAACATAAATTCAATAGCCTATTAAACACATAATTAATTTGCATGTAAATGAAAGTGGCAAGTATTGTTTAACAAAGTGTGTGGGTTCATATATTTACTCAATTTGTCCATAGTTAAAAGTGGTTGTCTATTGTGCTCACTACCCCAATCCACATAATTGCCTCACTTCAACCTATTAGTCCTACTCAATGAAACAATAAACAACATACAATAAAATAGACTACAAACAATGTAAGGATCCATTCTAAAGTTTTCATTTTCTTACAACTAGCATTTAGTTTTCTAAAATATATCTCAAAGGGAGGACCTTCATGCATGAAAATACTTTATAATTACTAACATTACATACTTGACGCGCTCCCAAGTCCCTAATTAAACCCAAATCGGGTCCAAGTTACTCAAACAATGGAATTGTTTGGGATTCGGGGCACGCTCCCAACTCTCAGCATTAAAATGGGTAGAGGGGCGTGTTAGAGCTTTGGGATGGGACTAGGAAGAGTGACAAGCCTTACTTACTTATTTGAACCTGTATCAAACTAACCAACAACTTGGTTAATTCACTTTCTGAAGCACCTTTGGTGCTAAGACAAACCATGGGCAACTTTAAATTCACAAAGACTCACCACGGCCTGGACTCGAGGGAAGCCACCACCTTCCCCCATATATTATTCTTCGCGTTTGCCCGCTGCACCCACATCCGAATGGCTTTTTGTCTTGGGACTCCCATTCTTCGAAACTATCTCGATTTGGACCCTCGGGCCTTTGGGAGCTCATAACTTCTAGCTCAGACCTCCAATTGAGATGAGGTTTAAATCAAACTTGTAGCTCTCCCCTTTCACGCACGAGGTTTGGGTCGATTCCTGACTTTTAGTGGTCGGGAGTCAAATTGCCAATTTGACTCCTAGCCCTTCTTTCGACCATAACTTGTGCTGCAGATGTCCGAATGGCTCATGTAAGGCCATTTTCAACATCTACACTTCAAGACCTTTCCAACAACATAAAGAACATCTCAAGGCTAGGTGTTTTGACCCTTGCAATTGAGGTCTGAATATTTGGGAGTCTTAGAGGACTCCCAAGTCCACATTTCGGGAGTGTAAGTGTCATCGTCACACTCCCTCAAAGTGGGGTTGCGACAATACCCACAACCTTTCTCCCCATATTTTTACTTCAACTTCCAAGCACAAGTATTTTATTTCAACCCTTTAAGAATTCCCAAAAGCCTTAAGCCAATTTATAATTCAAAAAGACATTTTTTTATCTTTTTGTTTTTGGGTTCAAACCACAAAAATTAAAGTGGAAAGAATTTTAGAAAAAACTATAGACACATATGCGCATGTGAAATTGTTTTCCTCCTCTTACCTTCCTCTTAGTTGACTTTTACAAAAATTAGCATTACAAAAAAATAACTTGAAATTCCTATTCCTTCCTTCATCCTTTTTTTTTTTCTCATTTTATCAATATATTTTTATTATATCCTTGGCCTTACCATGAAGGAAAACCCATCACCTCCAAAAACTTGAGTGCTTCCCCCCATCAAAATTTCCATGTTCCCTTCTTCTTATTGCCAAAAGTCTTCCATCGCTAATCATTATGATCACCTTTTTTTGCTTTTAAAAATCATTTTCATAAAAAGCTCCACTCAAAGTTCTTGCTACCAAGCCAGCCCCACTTGCCACATGTCATTTCTCGGTTCTTGAACTTTGTTGACACTTTAATTAGTGTAAACAATTTGCTTATTAAAGAATAAAATCTTTTTCTATTTTATGAAACACATGAAATAAAGTGGCATTTCATGAAATAATAAAATATTTAAAAAATATTTGATTAAGATTGAAAATCTTTTTAAAATATTTGAGATATATTTACATAATTCAATTTTAAGCACCTTATTTATATTCACGTAAATTAAAATATATGTTTTTTCAATAAATTGCACATAATTTTTCTACACATCATTTGGAGAAATGGAATCAAATTCCTTATGATAAGTTCTCATAAATTTTGCATCCAACAATTTGATAATGGAAGCACTTGAATTTTTTTCATGTATTCATAATTTTTGCACATAGATGTTGTGTGTTTAAAACATGTTTGAAACACATATAAATATCATGAAATGTTTTTATCCATTATCAAAATGGATAAAAATGTTTCAACATATTTATATGTGTTTCAAACATGATTCAAATGCACAACATTTATGTGCAAAAACTTCAAACTTATGAAAAGTGAATTTCACATGATTTTCATTATTAGATCATGGGATGATTTTAATATTGACATCTTGACATTATATATATTATCAGTTGTGTTGTCATATTTGGTGTGTGTTGATTATTAGTTGTATTGCCATTAGTTGTTGATGCATTTCCAAGCTCCTTGATAGATTCAAATGTGAATTTAAAGTGAAAACAATGAAAGAATAAGGAGTTGGAGCACACTCCTTAATTCGCAACACTTCAAAGGTAGAAGGGCATGTTGGAGTTTTAGGATGGGGGACTAGGACGAGTGACAAGTGGATTGATTATTCACACAACCCTTTTCCATTGGGGTTCATTCATGGCTCATAAAATGTAATCTTACATTCAAGACATTGTTTACCTTGGGAATAGTTAGTAGCATTGAAAATTTGTTACAAAATTGCCATGCATATTTTGCTAGTAGCACAGAGAGGCATCTCAAGTTCATTAAACTTATTGGCATGATGGAAACAAAAAGGTTTAAAATGTTCAAAAACATGAAAACTCGTTGGATATCTTTCCAAAATCCTGTAAGGAGAATTTTGTTAAAATATAGGCCATTTCTGGCCAAGATGTTTATGGATAGCAACAACAACCAAGTTGTTAAGATAATTTTTTACCCTAAAATGTTATATGTTTCTTGCATTATATGTTATTTGTTACAATGTCTTTTGCATTTTCTAATCGATGGCTTGGTTGCATTTGTAAGTTAATTTGACCTTATTTATTGATCCTTATTGCATGTTGGGAATGTGTTGCATCATACCTTTGTTGGAAACCATTGACTTTCTTGTGCAATTTGCACAATAATGGGATGGTTTCATATGTGATTTGGTAGTTGTAGTAAAAGTTTGCTAGGGGGAGCTTTATTATTTATATCATTTTCCAATGATGACTTTTGGTCATTTTAAGGTTTGTTAGATTGTAGCCATGACCACATCCACATGAAGTGGGTAGCAAACTTGAATGATTATAGTGAATATTTTTACTTCATTGTGAATGGTGATAAACTTTGGGCCATGCACAATGACCTAGTATCAAAGGTTAGGACACTTTTGTTGAGACTTTTTTCAAATTCTAATTTCATAAGTGAAGTCAAACTGTTCAAGTAAGTTTTTTACCCTATTTTCTTTTTTATTCTTTTTGATGTGTTTTGAGTTTGGGGTTTTGTTTTCTTTCAATTTGTGTTACAACTTTCCTTGTTGAATTTCTCTTTGTTGGTTTGTGCGTGCAGTTGTTTTGTTTGCTTTCAACGTGTATTATTAATTGTAGTTTTTTCAAAAAATTGTCTTTCCTAGTTTGTACATGTAGCTACCCAATTAATCAAAGAATTAGACAACTATTCCCCCAATGTGCCTTGTTTGATGCCATGGGCATTGTATATCCACAATATTGGTTGCAACCCAACTGTGATAATAGTTTTACCAAACATCTGGAAGTACTAAAAGCTTGGTACTATGAACCAAATTTTTATGGGTTTGGAGGTTCAAGTTCATTGGTTACATTGTTGTTTGATCGTTGGGGGTAGGATGCATAACAAGGGATGTTCAAGTTGTTTTTGAAAAGCAATTTAAGGTTGCCATGGAATCATTTTTTTATTTGAATGAATTTGGGAGACACTTGATGCATCTTGGGTTTTCACACATTCTTTTCCTTAGTATCTTAAGTTGGTAGAGATGGCCATAGTCCACATTTTATGGAGTGTAAAAGATGAGAGATGTTTTCTTGCATTTCTTAATAGCAAGATGCAAGGTACTTTAGATCTTCACCTTCCTTTTGATGTTGGCATGTATAATGAAAAGTTTTTTTTTACTTTAGAAAGTTTTTTGTGTGCTACCACATTTGATGCTTGGATTAGAGCAGTTGGGTCGTTACGGTATTCTTACGTAGATGACATTCCTTTTTAACATTTTTAGAATAGCCTAGTATTTGCATATTTATATGATTTTGCCCATCCTAGGCCTTAGTAGTAAATGACATTTTTGTAGAGATTTTTTAGAATAGGACAAGTGTTCCCTTTGTTTATTTTTATGATATTTTTTCCATCATGGCAGTAGCCAACATTTTTGGTAGATGTTTCTAAAGAAGCACAATTGTTGCTTTGCATACTTTTATGGCTTTGTTCATCTTGGCAATAGCTTCATGTTCTTTGTTGGCCTAGGCCCTTTGTTTCCATCCTTTCAGTATTGCTTAATGAACCTCTTGCATTTGATTTTGAGGACATGAAAATTTGAGGTCTTGGTTTGAAACTTTTTTTTCAATAAGAGTTTTTTTCAATGAAAATTGTGCGATAGTCAATTTGATTCTTATTCACAAGGCAATGGAGCCAACAACATCACATCCTACATTTAGACAATAGCCTTAAGTTTGTTTTAAATTGTTGATTGTTGCCATTATTGGCACGTTTCAAATTTCTTTTGATAGCCATTGCCCTTCATTTGCAACACACAAATTATTGACAATATTATTGGGCTGGTACATGCATGTGGATGGTGAGTAGTGAGTACATAACTAACAATGTTTTGTTTTGGGCAAATTTTTGCAACCTGGTGAGAAAGAAGAGAAAAAGATGCCAAAGGTACAAAGGGGGGGGAAAATGAGCCTAAGAGGCCACATTATGAGGGGCAAAAAAATCTAAGGTCGCCATATTTAGGGAAGAGGTTCCAATAAATCACCAAATTATGGGAATGAACCCTAAAGTTTTCTACTTCTCCCTCTTTCCTTTAGCCAAATTTGGCTAAGTCCTATTGGGCATGATCCACCAAACCCACCACCTCCTTCTTCACAAATTTGAAAAAGAAAAGAAAAAAGAAAACACTCTCACAACTAATCTTGTGATTGGGTATGGGACAAGAATGCAACAATTAAAGTTATTTAAAACGATATCTAATAATTGGAGTATTTCTCCGGGTTTAGGGTTAGGGTTAGGGTTGGTTTGGCTCAGACAGGGCATGAGTGGCGGGATTACAAGATGCGGCGCTACCAACGAAAATAGAAAAACAGCGGGGTCAAACTCCCGGAACCACCGCGAGGATTTCAGAGTTTGATTCCGTGTTCTGTTTATCTGTGGGCAATGGCGATGAATCTATCTCTCTCTCTCTCTCTCTCTCTCTCTCTCTCTCTATGCGATCTGCCGTGGGTTTGCGAAGCTGTCGGGAGGGAGTGGAAGCAAAGGTGCGGAGGAGCTGCGACCTTTCGAAGGCACGTTCCGGTTTTTTGTGAGAGGGACTTGTGTGTGCATGTGTTTGTTTTTTTTCTCTGTGTTTGTTTGTTTGTTTGTCCATTTTCTCTGCACAGGGTTATTTTTTTGTCCAAGCTGAGGACGTAGAGAGCTAAGCTTTCTTTGGTCCAAGCAGAAGAGAAGAGAAGCGCGTCTGTTGTGTGTGTTTGTTTCCAAGCTGAAGACGCAAAGAGCGTATTTTGCTTCTCATTTCCAGTTTTGAGTGTGGATCCCTAAATTAGGTGATTTAATGACCGACACTCCAAACTGAGAGTCGGAAGTAGAACGTGTGTTCTTGTTTTTTTACTTTTCAGTTTTCTGATGCATAGTTAAGGATTATCCCAAACGAGAACACAATTGGTGAAAAAAAGGAAAAAATTTGGTGCAAAGCTGCACTGAAGAAAAAAAAAAGTGTGTTGAAGTTGGATGAATTTTTTTTCCCCACAAGTTGTCGTTTTTAAAGAAAAACAGAGAATTTGCAGTGGAACAATTCCTTTGCATTTTTTAAGGTTGGAATTTTGCACACTTTTGCACCCAAAGAAACACTGATCGTCTGCTGTCTGTCGTTGGAATTTGCTTAGGAGTTTAGTTGAGTCTGCTAATTCACATTTTTCAGCCCAAGGTTCAAAGATGTTCAGTCAGTAAACATGAATGCTTTGGTTTTGCTTGAGTGCTTGTTGACAGGTTGCTCTATCCCACCCTAAGATGGTCTTGATATGGACAGAGCTAGGGTCAGCTAATAACCAGAAGGGAAAAGTTGGGTTTGATGGTGTGATATTAATAAATAGTCATGCATACCCAACAAGATGATGTAGAATTTCACATGTGACAAGAAGAGAAGACAAAATTCGGAGTCTTTACACAATCTTTAATCCCTTCTTCACTACCCATAGATCCACTCCACTAAACTCCAGCTGGGTAAGATTGTTTTGATAAATGTTTAACCAATTTGGTATGGAATAACACTGGAAAGCACTCGGAGCAAATTCCTAGTGTATTTGGATAAAGCTCCAGGGTGAGGCATTCCCAAAATAACGTGCCTAAGATGAGGTGCAATGCCATAATTAACTTTTGCCTCATCCTGGGGCCTTTCATTGTGGGAATGCCCCCACCTTGGGGCTTTACCCTGCACATATATACCATGTCAATCTGCACATTTTTGTGGTTTGGGCTCAATCCTATTCCCTATTGTTGCATTTGCAAATCACCCAACTAAGGAGACAACTTCAGGCTTTGCCTCGGTGGCAAGAGAAAATGTTTGCAAGCTTTGAGAAAGTGTGTATGTGAGTTTTGAATTTGTTGAACTAGCATCTTCAAGAAAATGCAACAGACAAAATGTACATTCTTCTAAGTACAACATCCTGACAGCCTGAGTCATTTCGTTTTTTGGTTTTGAAAATGGAGACTGCAGCTGGTGTATAAAACTCTCTGCATGACGTTGATCATAGTGCACTTTACAGATATGGACAGATAAAATGGATAAGCTTGCAGAGTGGGGAGCCACAGCTCACCACAGTGGAAAGTGCTTGATTGAGCAAGAGTATATGATGCAATAGGACCCTTTGGACTCACAGGAGCCATTGGCACTATAATTGGCAGTCTGACAGGATATAAGCCACCTTGGTCTCAGGGTCAGAGCAACTATTTGAATGATGCTGAAATTTCCAGAAGGGTATGTGCACCACCAGCCTTTTCCAGCCTGTTACTCAGTGCATCCATTAGTATTCTACTCTTCAGCCAAGTGACCATGAGACTGATTGATATGCCCCCGAATAACAGGAGAATTTGAAACTTTTGTTCTGTTGAATTTTGGATGGCATTTATCTCATTGTCTTAGTTACCATCAGCTCTGAACAGGTGGTATACTGCAGATAAGTCAGCTCAACTTCATGCACGAATGGCAGGAAGAATTTGTTGGAAATATGACATCTCACTGGTGATCTCTTGGGTAGCCAGGTCTTTGTCTTCACATGAAAAGGGGAGTTCAGTACAGTTTTATCATCTCTCTGCGGGGTGTTTCTGCTGGCTAGATGGGTGTCACAAACCTAAATGTATCAGGCCCTGATGTGGGCTGAGATGGTTCTATGCCTGTGGCTTTCTAATGCACCTACATTTAGTGCTTATTTCTCCCTTTTCAGGTGAAGAACCTGCCAAAGGGGGGCAACAGAATCCAATGGCACAAAAAACAAATTCTATTATAATTTTTTTAATATTCAAAAGTGATTTTAAGAACTTATAATAAAGTTTTTTCTTAAACAAGGGTCTGCATCCAAAGGGCCCAGTTTATTTTTTGAGTTCTTAGAACTTATTATATATTGAAATTTTTATACTATATATTTTATAATAAAAATAAGGAGCAACAGGACCTAAATAAGTGAGGGTGTAGATCTACCAGTTAAGGTGTAAAACCTTAAAGTTGTGTAAGCCCTAAGTAAGTGAAGGTGAAGAAATCGCTTGCATGGGAAGTCCAAGTTCTTTTCCACACTCACCACTCTAACAACATATGACACTCATATGAAACCTTTGATTTGCAATTGAGCCTTATCTTGGCTAGTTTAACAAGCATGTGACACCTTGAAATATTTTTTTTTAATTTTGTTTTTGTAGCATTTACTTATTATACAAGGTTTCGGTTTGTTGGTTTGTTTTAGGAACAAGCTCAAGGTTGATTTGTAAGAAGGCATGTTTGGGTAAAGAAGTAGAAGCAAGAGCCTACACAAGGTCTTTGGCTTGGGCAACAAACATTTGAACAACTTTTGAAAAGCTAGTACAAACATTTCAGTTTTTAACCCTTTTTCTTTTGCTATTTTTTTTCATACTTCTTGTCTTTTGAGTGTTTTTGAACAAATAATATGTACATGTGTTATCCAAATTTATCTCATTCCTTATTTTGTTTTGTTGGCTAGTTTTTTTCTTAAATTTGTTTTGTTTAGAGGTTTGGGGCAAGAAGCACAACAAGTTGTGTGTAGGGGGCTATTGGCTTGGGGCAGTAAGCATATTTACCAAATCTTCTTCGGACATCTAATATGCATTTCATTCTCTAACCTTTTTTTTGCTATTTTTTTCTTCTTTTTACCCCTTGTCTTTTGGGTATGTTGACATGTTATATACATATGGCATGGTTTGTTCATTCCTTGCTTATATTTGTTAGCTTTTTTGTTTTCTTATATTGTGTACATGTTTTTGGGTTTGGTGCAAGAAGCATGGCCCCCTTGTCTTTTGGGAGCTTTTCGTTTTATTTTTTGGCTATTTTTTTTCTTTTTTCATCTATTGTGAACATGCATTTGAGTTTAGGGCAAGAAGCACGACCCCCTTGTCTTTTGGGAGTTTTTTCTTTTATTTGTTGGCTATTTTTTCTTCTATACTTTTATTTTGTGTACATGCTTACCAAAACTAGTGTTACATGTGTACTAAAATAAGTGTTATACAATGGTTAGCCCCAAGTGGTAGACTTGTTTTTAAGAAAAAATCATTTAATTTAAATGTGGTTCCAAAAACAACATGCTAGAATTTTGGACACAAGTGTTGTGAACTCAAGCTTCTCACAAGTAAGGTTGATTAAGGGCCAACATTTGCTACTATTGATAATGAATTTTCAGAGCATGAGGTTGAGCTAAAGAAGGAAGTGCTCTAGGCATGAGTCTTAAATTGGATCAAGATATAATTTTATACCTTTAAAGCTCACACAACCATCTAAAAATTATTTATTTCTTCATCCATACAAATTGTGGTTTGTTCTTTTCATGTTTCTTTCCTTGTTATGTTGGTGTAACTTCTTTTTCCTATTTGATTTTGTCTTATCAAGTTTTTTGTCATCTAATATGTAATATAATGTGTCATTTTGGTTGTTTTTGTTGTTTTATGTTTTTTCCGAGCTATTTTTTTGTGTGTTTTTTTTATCATGTCACATATTTTTGTGGTCTGCAAAATAAGTCAGCCCACACCATGGTTGCACTTTTCTAATACTCAACATTATTTTGACATAAATTAAGTTGTTGGTTTACGGTTTTAGGATGTGACTTTCAAATTGACATGTTGCTAGGACGTGATGAATGTATTTTGACTTGCTGTAATTGATATTTCAAACCTATTTCAAGCATATTTCAGCAAGGTGTGGGAGGCTCATTTGAGTGGCATTTGTTGATTTTTGCAAATGAAATGGGGAAAGTGCAAAAATGTGGTTATGGGTGATGCTTGTGGCTATCAAAACCTTGAACCATCATTGAATGATCCACCTTTGTGTGGATGTTCTGATTGCCACATGCACTTCCATGTAAGGCTTGGAAATGATATTCCAAATTTTGGACCATGCCAAAAAAAACATAATGGGAAATATTGTGGCTACCAAAGTTACTTAAGCTTACAAGAGATTAAAAAAATCTATTCTTGTTGCCTACATCATCAAAACTTCCAAAAAACACCATCTTTTATTATTGTTCCCATTGTGTGTTCTCAAATAACAAATATTATTGCTCCTCACATTGATTTGATTGTAAGACCTTCATGTCCAGAACTCCATAAGTGAGGTCATGGTCTTGAAGATATGTCTTCTCATGGAGGCTCTGAAAATGATGGATTGAAAAAGGTGAAACTAGAATATTGAAAAAATGCAAGATGATTTTGAATCTCGTATTTTGAAGGCTCGCTGTGAAAAGGTAATGCTAACATGGTTGATGAAAAATTGGAAAGAATGTGAGGAGGATTCACTTTTGGGATTGGATAATGTTATCAAATGAGGGCCAATTTATATAGTTAGAACAAGGTGCCTTCCCTCACACGACACACTTGGGATGCCATGAAGAGGACCCATGTTCTGGGATGTAGTTGGCACGAATGACCAACCATATTCACTTCAACCGACAAGCTTGGGAGGTGGGTCAGTGGTAAGCAATTTTGTTTGATGACCATAATTTAACTGCTATTGTTTTCTGGCCTTTTGTGCCTTTCCTTGCACACATAGTCAACAACACCATCTCTAGCCACACATGATGGGTAAAATAAACATTAATTTGTTCACCAACTACCACTTATGATTTTTGGGATCCAAAGTTGGTTTGGCTTTTGCCAAATTGGTTCTAGTTATGGACCAAATTTAGTGATCGCATTTACATGTGCTCTCCCAACAATCTCCCACAACCACATAGAAGGAACATCCCCACATCCTTGCATAGACAATTGTTCTACCCATTCACATTTTCACCAATGCATGACATTCAGACCTAGGGTGACTTGCATTTCTATGGTCTAGGAGGTCCTCAAGAACGCATAGATGTGGAGCCTTGGGGTGTGACATCATCTTGCTCATCGTCTATGCCTTTAATTTTTTTAGATTCTAGCTCCCACTCTTGTTTTTCATCTCATTCCTCCTTTTCACGAATCAATTGGTCACTCCTTTCCTCCCGTTCGTGGATAGACTCTTCACTGCTTTCCTACATTGCAAGCATTTTTATAACTCATTGCCTTGTTTTTGTTACAACTTGCCTCTGTGTTCTTCATGGGGTGTGTTTAAGAAGATCAACCTCTAATAATTTCTTGTGTTGACAAGTCCTAGAAGTGACATTGTGACTATGATACACTAGAAGAAAAAGGCCAATATGTGACCAACACATTTACAAATACTTGTGACTATTTGATTTTTGCTACTAAATTTTTGCCCTTTGCGACTAGTGTGACATCATGCTAACATCAATCGAGTCACCTACGACTAACTTACAATGAGTCTATGATTAAATTGGTTTACATCTATATATAGGTTGGACTTATCATCCAAGAGTAACCAATTAAAGTCCCATTAGTCAAAAACAAAGTGGTGTTTAGTCGCAATCAACATATGTTTATACACATCAATTACAACAATTATTTGATTTTTGATTAAACTTAATATTCATAGTATTTTTATTGTAATTCAAATCATTGACATGATTATTATAATTATACTAATTTCTTTACATTAAATTACTTATAGTTTCAAAATAATTAAATACATTCCAACATAGACTATTTTACAAAATATTTTTATATTTTTTAATAACAATAAAACTACTATAATTACTATATAATTATTATATAATCATAAAAATTATTTTATTAATACATTAATTATAATAAACACATAATTTATAATTCAGTTTAATATTTAAAAATTGAAATATTTTGACTATAATTAAATGAATTAATTTAATTTTTGTAATTGTAAGAATTACATTCCAATGTACTATAATTTTCAATAATGTACTTACAATATATGATTTTCTCTACATAATAAAAAATTAGAATAATTTTACTAAAAATTAAAAATAATTATGATAAATTATTTACTTATTATTTACTGATGATGTAAAATTAATAAATAATATGACAATATCAATTTTCACATTAATTAAAATGATAGTTCCTAATCATAAAACATAACTATTTTATTTACAACACTTATGTTTAATTAATACTAAACAAACTTATCATAATTGAAAAGTTATGTCCTATAATTAAGATTTTTATTTCAAATTTTAAAATAATGAAAAACTTTGCTGTAATTAATGTATTTAAAAAATATATACACTGAAAATAATTCCATATATTAGTCATTATTTATTTATTTACAGCAAATTGTTAGTATAAAAACATAAAAAATATATATTAATAATTATTATTCTATAGTGACATAAATTCATTGTAATTACATAATTTATTTGTAAGTTAGAATTACAATACTTGAATAACTAATTTATAATTAAAATTTCGTATTGTAATCTATAATTTATAATTTACAAATTTAGTTCTTATTTAATTTTCCAGAATAATCATAATTTATCAAAATAATTAATGTTATGACCATAATTACATGGATTTTAATATAATCAATTAAAATATGTATTTTATATAACTACTTGTTCATACTATATCACTTTTATAAATAATTATAAATGATTATATTTATTAGCTATAACTTACACTAAATAGTTACAACATTAGTTTTTATATTATATAATTTATATTCTTTATAGTAAAAGAAATCAATTACTATAATTAATGTTACATTACGTCAAAATCATTGTAATTATTTCAGATAATAATTAATTGAAAAATTCATAATTATTTTATAATTGACTATAATTATTCACAATCTATAATTTATAACTTTAAATCTGAATGAAAATTTTGGGAAATTTATAATGTAGTTAAAATAAATATTGTAATGATTATAATTGCATGAATTATTATACAGTAATTTAAAAAAAAAAAAAAATTAATTAGTTATCTATGATAAATATCTTAATAATAATATTACAGTAATTAAAAAATATCAATACATGTTCAGCAGATTATTGTATTTATAGCTATTAATTGCCAATGGAAAAGAAAAAATTATTTGACTGATAACAAAATTTCCAATAATAAATTTATTTATATAATAATTACAATAATTAGTTTAAGTTTACTTTTAAAATAAATAATTTGTGTGGGAATTTATTTTCTAATAGAAACTATTAATTCATTATTTTTAATTTGAAAATAACTATTGACAATAATTATTTTAAAGTATGATAATTAAATTATTTTTACTTTAATTATATTATCTATAATTCGACCAGATTTTTAAAAGTAAGGAAATATTTTAAAAAATTTAAGTTATTTATTTATGTATGAATTATGTATTGACAAGTTGTGAGTAATTAAATGTTAGTTAATTAAATATTAAAAAATTATTAGTTATTTAAATAATTGATAATTAATAGTTGTAGGGTATAGTTATATTTTAAATATATGTTAAATTTAATCATTATTAATCAAATGATTATGTAATTATCTAGTGAGCCATGTAGTTGAATTGTTTAGAAATTAAAAAACTAATAGAAAAGGCATGAAAAAAGGTTTGAAGTTGCAACTTAGTTTGTGAGGAAGTTGGAATTCCAAAATTTATCCCATATTGTTTGTTCTCCAATCCTAGTTTGAACATTATATATACAAGCGGTGTGATCACCCTAAATCACATTAAAAAATGTGTACACATGGGATGAGCCATTCAAAAGGCTTAACCTAAAACAAAAAAAAAATTTATGCACAATTTTAAATTACCTACCTCCCCAACTTACTTATGTACCTAGGTGGATAGGTACTTAAATATGTGCATAGTTTGACCTACCCATTTAGGTTTGACTTATGTACCTACCTATATGAATAGGCATTTAACCTAAGAAAGTAAGACATACTTATTTACCTTTTTATTTAAATAGGTAGGTAAGTATTTGCCCTAAATTTGTAAACACCTACTTATGTACCTATATAGGTACCTACCAACCTAATAATAATATTATTTTGTATTAAATTCATTTATAATGCCACGTGGCATGTTAACATTGGGCCACATGTCATAATCTAAATCATCCAAGCATGTGAATTGAACGTCCCAGATGATTTCAAAATTATTATTATTATTATTTTAAATAATTACATATTGAGACATGTGGTAACACATCATTTGCCTTTAATAATGACCAAAATAGTCGCATCTTAATTGCATGTGACAATACATATACAATGGAGTCAAAGGATGAAGTTGTATTTGTTGACTTTTTTGTTCATAAAATACCCCTTGTTGTTTACGACTAATATCACATGCGACTTGTTCAAGGCAACTAAGGGGATTTTAGTTGCAAATGTCGCTTGCAACTAGAATTTAGTTGCAAAGACCAGTCGAAAATAGGTGTTTTTCTTCTAGTGATATCAACCAAGAACATCAAATTCCGATTAACACCAATATAATTATATTTGCATGTTCCATGTCATCTTCGACAATAGTCCTAATTCAATTAGGATACTAGATGCACATCTATAATGCAAACAAGATGAAGTTCAATCTAGCTTTTCTATTGTTACATCAAACTTTTCATATCAAAGTTGAGCTAACACATGTTATTATCACCTATGAACAAAGATGGCATGTGTGTAGCTAATATGAACATTAGGTTGTAACACCAAGAAGGAGATTGGCATTGGGGAACAAAAGGGATCACAAGAGAGAGGTGATAGAAATGAACAATGCTAAAACGTTATGGAGGACATTTCAATTGAAGCATGGAGTTATATGGCACGTTCAAATGGGAGACTGCACATGCACGTGTTTAGGGTTCCTTACGCAATTTTACACTACTCTACCATGAGATTTTAATTTGACCTAAGCATAATGCATCCCTCTCATGCACTTCAAGCATAATGTTATTCTAGTCCTCTCTACATGTATGAGTGGAGCTACAATGGCAAGGTAGTGAGCTTACACTTCCTCGACAACTTGCAATAAGCCACACTCTTGCATACGTGCTTGGTTCTTTGCAACTTGGCGCCTTTTGACCTCTTCATAGTTGACAATAGATGAGGTCATTTCTGTTCCATTTGAGCTTCCCTCCCTACTGGTGACACTATTTTCATCAGTAAAGATATCTTGAGTGATGTCTGGATCCATTCTGCTCCTCTCATTCGATTCCCAGCCCCTTTCAAAATGGATTGTGTCTAATTGACAATAGAATACAGAAGCAGGGCAGATTTCTATCAGACCCATGGAGCAACGTATGTACCAGTTCATGGCAATGCCTATTCCACAATCACAAGGCCAATATACGGTGGCTTATGAGTTCGAGGACATTGTACCACAAAAACATTTGTTGGAGGCAGGAGAAACTGGGTGTAGCCCACCATACCCTAAAGTAGGGAATATTATGCTTGTGAAAGGTCCTCAATGGCAATTGGGATGTGATTTTCAATATGGTGTTGTTGGCCATGTTCAAACCAAAAATGCATCACGAGGTTCTGATGTATCTAGTTTTAATACTCCTGAAGAGCATGATTGCTTGGTAGGCCATGTGAAATTAAGTTTTATTTTGCCCTCAGGGCCTCCTTCTTGCAAATTCACGAGCCTCCTTGAAACAGACTATTCATGTTCTTGGCTTAAGCTTCTGAAACTAGTTTCCGATTTTAGGGCTGTGAAATTCCACAATGGAACGCCTGTGGAGTGGCAGCGAACGTAATTTGTTTCCTGTGGATAAGCACCTGCAGACTTCAGTAAGTTTTTAAAAGACATTTGGATGTGGATGGCACATAACTTGCTATATGTAAGTATTTCATTTACCAATATGGTGCACAATATAGCAATATTTATGTCTCTTTTGTGATTTCAGTGATGAAATCATAATTTTATGATTGTATTGTTGGAGTGCAGCCAATGGTTCCTCCTGCAATAGTAATCGAGGTGGATTGCAGCCCTCTTACTACTCTTGTACCAGGCATTGGGAAACTAATGTTACCAATGTTACAATGTGGTATGAACATTACCACCATTTTCAGTATTGACTCATGGTGGCTCTATCCCTCCAACAGATGGTACAGACTCAGGTCCCCATTCTATTGTGGGAATATCCATAGACATGGGAATAAGCACGGACATCACTCCAGTGGTATGGAGTGGACTGAGCCTGCTAAAAGGAAGAGAAGAAGACCTCACAAATTTGTCATACCAGGAATGGCACAACTTGCAATCCAAGCACCTGGCGCTCTGCCAGCAGCTTCCCCACAAACTCCATTGAATATAATTGGTATGTTAAGGTATTATGTCAGCCATGTTGATATTGGCATGCAGGATGTGGCCAGAAAGATCATGTCATTTGCACAGGTTGGGCCACGTGCAATGTGTATAATCTTAGTTAATAGATCTTACACCAACAGTCAACATCAGGGGGCACAGTTACTTATCAAGTAAGTAGACTAAACTGCTATTCTTGTTTGTTGTTCATTCTGTTAATGACAACCAGGAAACAACATAGCTTTAGATGATAAAAGGCTTCATTCAAGCTTGCACTCTGGATACAGAAAATTGGTGTCTATCTGGAGTCAGGATGTCCTCCTTAACAGCGCTGTCAATTTTGTGTGTTTTCAAGGTCTGGAGTCCCTGTTCTCATAGCTATGAAGCTGGATAACCTACCCTTCCCAAGATTTTTCTTCGATGTGTGTCTGCAGGGGCACTGCAAGATTCTCCTCCTTGATGGGCTCATTTTTCCCACCTGAACCTAGAGGTGGAAATCAATGCACTGGTGGGTTAAGTGTTTCCTTGGCATGTGCTAATGGGCGTGTCATAGGTGGTACTGTGGCAGGCTTGCTCCTGGCAGCTTCTCCCATAATGGTATCTCCAAACTGAAAGTTGCGCAGTGTCTGGGTTCCTTCTGTTTTCCTAAATTCTGGTTCTTGAAAGTCTGATCTCCATGCAGTGGCACTCATTAATGAACTTGAAAAGAACAAGGGTTTAGAGTGGCTGAAAGAATTACACAAGGAAAAAATCCTGAGTTTGAGTCTTTCAAAGAAAAGCTGCTTCAAGTTTCTAACTGGAAATATCACAATGTTGTATGTATAAAGTTTCCTGGAAGAGCTTGCAATTGAAACCTAGAGTACAGCTACCTGGACCTATCGTTCTGCCTTTGCACTGATGCTTTGGGGTTCCTCTTAAATGAGCATGTGAGACTGGCGCTGTTTTTATGTTTTTCCCCTTGCTCTTCTGTTGGCTGATATGTTGTCAAATTAATTGAAAATTTCTGTAAGTTTTTTATGAGGCCATCCCTCAATATATTCAGTGTGACTTAATTTGTAAAAGGTTTGAGACGTTTCATCCAAATCCTTTAGCAAAGTATACATGATACAGAATGCAATATTTTATGATTTTTTGAAGTGAAGTTGGAGAATCTGGGAATCTCAGGCAATTATTTCTAAGAGTCTTGTTATCATATTGTATGACCATATTGTACAATGTTGTTTGATTGCTTACAAAGTTTTGAGATTTTATTATGTATATATTGACTTGGTTTTTGTAAAATTTTGCCTTATACTAGATGGCATCAAATTTCAAGTGAGAGGGCTGTCGCTCGTTGTTCGGCCAGAAGAGGAACAAAGCTTCATCTGTGGAATTCTGAAAGCTACCAAATTTCTATCATAAGTGGTGAAAGCAACAAGACACCATAATGGTTTGCACTGGGCTTACCACTAGATCCTTCTTTCTTTAAGAAAGTAGAAAGTGGTGACTCTGGACATATCAATCTTTGGTGGACAAAATCTTCAAGGGAATGTTGTCCCTGGAATGGTGTACAGGTCTAGTCATTCTATAAAATCAAATTCCCCAATTTTGTTTTCCCTAAAGGTGACTATGTTGGTAGCCAGTTTTTAGGGCTATCACCAAAAACGAAGGTGTGTTTCAGGAAGGTGGTACATGAAGACCATCCCTATTCATTACCAGTGTATGAATTGATGTTGTGTATTTTCCCTTTGGTATTGTTATTCCGTCTTCAAACCAGTAACCAGTGTCATTCTTCCTTATTGGAAAGCACCAACAAGGGAAAAACCCATTTTCCCTTTGATGATTGGATTTATTTTTCCCTTTTCAAACCAATGTTAAAGGGGAGGTTGGTCATTTTCCTTGGTTGGAAGGCACCTATGGGGGAAAGACTGATTTTACCTTTGACATTGGTTCTAATAGGGATTTCTAAGAGAGATAATTGAGATCTTTCCCTCCTGTCACAAAGGGAAATCCCAGCAACTCCTTGTGTAAATGGACAATAAATCAATACTAGAGAGTGGGTGCTTCTTTAGCCTCAAATTACATGGATGAGTCTCTAGCCACTTTTTTCCACATGTGGATTACTATGAAGATTGTGGGCTGGTTACTGTTTGCAGTCTTTGAGGAAAGGAGAACTGAACAAATCTGCTGTCATGCTGCTCCACACTCCACCCTTGCCAAACTCTTTCAGCATGCTACTTTCAAGGCCACCTCCCTAAAGCTGGCAACCAACTCTAGAACATGTACATACTTTTAACTCTGGACAAGTGTTGTATTTTTAAATCAACCTAATTTTTTCTCAAATTGGCTTTTGCAATATGATGGCTGCAAATTCCAGTAATTTCTGGTATGAAATGTGGTCCTCATTAACAGGCTGGCAGACTTCCATATGATTAACATCTTGAACCTTGATGAACTCATTGCGTGTCAGCAGGCGACCTGTTGCTGTTGGTACCAAAACCTACAACACAGGAACAATCCAATTTTTTTGATTAACCAGTCAAGAACTTGTATCACAACACGAAGCCCTCTTACAGGAACACACACCATTCACTCTAATCCATACCATTTCATTTGATGTGGAGGTTTCACCAAGTCTTATTAGTTTTTGGGATTGTCTTCACACATAACTTTTTTGTGTCTGCTCTGTTAGCTTTGTCATCTAAAGGCTTCACTTGAATGGGAGGTTCTAAGGTGGTTTTGACTATGGCAGCTTGAGAGCAAGTTTTTTTAGTAACCCTTCTTTTGATTCTGCATGTGTTGTTGATTCTGTTATGCAGGATGAGGTGTGAACAAATCAAAGGCAGCCAAAAATACTTTTTTGTCATTCTTGTGCATTAACTCAGGACGAAATTTGGGCTTTTTGAATTCATACTTGTTCGTACCCTTTCTGAACAGCTTTCACTGGAAAGAGATGTAAGTGAGATCATGTGTGTGAATGCTACATTGAGTGATTATTGAGACTTTCGATGCACCAACATAAATTCCCATTCAGAGATATGGGTTATGGGGAGGGTTTGAATGTTGAAAGTGAAAAGCCTCCCTAAGCCTACAGGCTATTGAATGAGATTTATAAACAAAAATTGTTCATGAAATCAGTTGGCAAGTGTAGGCAAGGACATACATCAAGGAGTTTGTCAGAACAGTTTGAAGGTTGATGATGGTGGAACAGGGGCAGCAGCATTTGAAGGGGCCAAAACATGAGCCAAAATAGGGCCTGGATCCATATTTTCTTAGGCTTCCGAGAAATCCAACAGAGATGGGGAAGTGTTCGGAGCTATCATGGGCTTATTCTCTTGTAAGCTCAGTTTATTTGTCACCTAACCAAATCCTGGTCAAGTTATTCTATGGACAAGTTTAGTATCTGTTCTCAGAACATTTTTCAAGTTAGTGTGTTGACAGGAGTTCTAAATTCCCTAGT
This sequence comes from Sphagnum contortum, assembly GCA_963920785.1. Classification (NCBI taxonomy): domain Eukaryota; kingdom Viridiplantae; phylum Streptophyta; class Sphagnopsida; order Sphagnales; family Sphagnaceae; genus Sphagnum; species Sphagnum contortum. The sequence goes on from OY987280.1 coordinate 13,296,390, forward strand.
CTTTGTGCACGTGAATTTTTCCTTTAAAGCTTTATAAAGTAACAATTACATGCTTCTCTGATTATGATTCCCTTTGTAATGTGTGCATGTTCATGTGCATTTTCCTTCTGAAAAGATCTATAAAGAAATGACTCTCACGTTCCCTCTAGAACATTTGGGCATGTGAACTCAAGAATTTTCCCTCTGAGGATCCTTGGAAAAAAGATCGTCATTCCCTCTATAACTTTTAGGCATGTCCATGAAACAACTCCCATAATTTCCCTGTGACATGCTGGCATGTTCATAGATTTACCCTTTGAAGATCCATGGAGGTTTGAAGGGAATGTTGCAACACTCCATGTGTTGCACAATTCCCAGTTCTTTGTCTTTCGAGACAATTCTTGCAGGAAATATTTCACAATATTTCCTGAAGGGGAACTTCTTGAAGCTCCTTGTGTTACACAATTTTTAATATCTGTTTTCAGGATACTGTGCACAGCCCAGAACAACCAATTCAACCAGAACTCTACTCGAAAGGAAAACTGAGTATAGGACATCAAGAATGCTCAAAATGAAGAGAGTAACACAAAGAGTGCAAATTCTTGAATCGCACAGATGTTAGAGCCTCAACAGCTTGAACTCCATAAACTCTGTCCTTGGATGCCTGAACTTGGCGCTGTACCCCAAGGGGATCTAGGACTTCACTGTACCCAAATCTGTGGTACTATCATCTAATGCCACAATCTTTTGGAGGAATTTAGTGAAAATTCAGAATTCAAGCTAACAAAGGTATTGCCTTAAAAGAGAAGAGCAAGCCTCAACCATTGCACCCATTTTCATTCATTCCTTCAGCAACAATCTGCAGCAGAACTATGTTCACTTTGCAGGTGACGACTAGAATTTGCATGCAACCATTGAAATGGCTTAGTATATATTTCCATGGAGCTGATGAGATGGCCAAGTGCTTATTTGCATGCAATCAATTGAGCTAACTGCACGTGCACTCAAGAAGGCTCACCTTATTTCCTTTTGGGAGGGGTCAGGGGGCATAATTCTTCTTAAAATTTTGTTCCCACCATGTTCCCCACAATTTCTCAATGATATTCCCCAGGTTTCAAATGTGTTCCACAAGGGTGTTCCCAATAGCATCACACTTTTATCCCATAAATCCAATAATTTATCCCACAAACCAAACAAAAAAAAATTATGACATGTCCTAAAAATCATACTCATTTTTATCATCTGTCCTTGACAAGAATCAGTACGTACCATAATAATATATCATATGAAGAAAGGATATCCTTTCACCACTAATATCAATATTATTATACCTACCAATAACCCACTATATTTTGTGTGTGTGAAAGACAACATGCAATGTGTTTTTGGTCAATTTTGTGATGTAACCAGAGTGGCGATGATCCAAAGGAAGATTTTAGCAAATTTGACCACAAGCTAAATATGAAAGTAACTTTTTAAAAATATTCTTCTACATTTTAGGCAAGATGATCAGATGATTTTTCTTAAATTTTGGTTAAATTTTGGCAACTGAAAATCTCAAAAAGCACATATAAATTAGTACTTAAATTTTTCAATATAGCATTAAAATGGCTATATGTATAGCTTGCCAAACAAAAGGCTGATAACATGATAGATCTCTTGAAGTAGTAAGTAGTTGTGTACCAGTTGCTAGGTATTTGGATAAAAGTAATTAATATGGTATGTGACTAGCAATTAATGCCAAGAAATGCCTCACCAATTCATACATGGCAAGCAGAAACCAAACAGCAAAGCATTATGGATCCATGAGTTCACACTCCCCAGACAACGGACCCTCATAGTTGTTTTGTGTACCACAAAGGCGATCAAGATTGGATCATTCGAACATTCGCTTGTGGAAGAACTGCTCATCACCCACCATCACCACCGCTCTGCTAATATATTGTTGATTGCAGAGAACTGATTTACGACACAATTAATCGGTCTGCTCCAGTTCCCCCTACAAATCTGTATCCAAAAAGAGAAGCATGAAATCGACTTGATGTCTTATTTGAGAATTGAGGTTAAATTGCTTAAAGATTTACAGATGAAAACTATACTGGTGAAAGAGAGCATACCTTGCATGTTATGCTTTGTTGAATTCCAGCATTGACAGGAAGTCGATGCTGACGACCACAGATACGCTTGCGAAGCCGGCAGTCTTAGCCAGCTCCTGAAACTCCTGCAGCGTTCGCTCCCTGGCACCTACCGAAGCGACGGCCAGCATAATCAGATCCATCCGAAATGCAACTGTCGGTCCTGCACCAAACTCGGATTGCAGTAGCAAATCCGGGAGCACCGATTCCACGACAATCACCTTTCCTCCAGTGGTTGGCAATGCGTTGAAGCAGTTGCGCAAAATTGTAACGCATTCCGAATCATCCCAGTCATGCAGAACCCACTGCAAAAAGCGGACAATTCATCAACGACACTCAGCAGCAACTACACGACCGTAAGGAGGAGGAGGAGGAGGAGGAGGACAACAACAACACAAGAAGAACTAATTCAGAACCTTCATGAAGATGGTATCACCAGACGGTACGCTCTCAAACATATTGCCACCGACGTGCTCCACCCCTATGAAACATTTAGAAATTGGCAGTAATGAGTGGCTGAGGCTCTGGTCGAATGTTAAGGTCACAAACTAGTTCACGATCTACGAGATGGCGAGAAGGGAGGACATGATCGAGCAATACCTGGATAGGAAGGCGAGGCTGCGACGACATGGGGTAGATCATAATTGATTCCTCGAATGTGCGGGTACTTGGCAGCGATGAGGGCAAGCGAGGACCCTGTACCACCTCCAACATCCACCAAGCATTTGGCGTCCTGGAAGCCATTGTAAGCTCCCAACACAGCTTGTATGTGGAGCCGCGATTGCTGAGCCATCCCCGCGTTGAAGATTTTGTCGAGCCGTGGATTGTGGCTGGTATACTGGAAAAGACTCTCCCCGTGAGCTTTTCTGAAAGGCTCCGTGCTGTCGTCCAGAACCGTCGCAGACAGATGATGCCATGGTTCTATGAAATCACGATCTTGCGACGCGATTATCAAGGGCGCCAATGAAGGTGCGTCCTCGTCCTTCGTCACAAAATAAGTACCTACGGGTTGTAGCGCGTAGCAGCGCTCCGTGCTGCTGCTTGAATTGGCACTCGCAACGGTCACAGCCGATTCGCGTACAACATTCTCGCTGGCCAGTAGACGCAAGATACGCTCCAGATACCTATCGTTGATTACGGATAGTCCACCGCTATCAGGGCGGAGCACTTGCGACGCAATCTCCTTCGCCGTCAAGCTCTTACCAGCTCCGCGTGCTTTCGCAAGGATTTCGAACACACCTAATTCGATAGCTGCTTTCAAAGCCGCAGGCACAACCATCGCGGTGGCAAGTCTCATGGCCGCGTGCCTTGCAGCAGCATCTTGCTCGCCAACAATTCCATTCCGAAATGGAGTCGCATGATGATCCTCCTGCGCCACCTGTGCATGATGATCACTACTACTGTCCGTTCCCATGCCTTACGACAGAAAGAAAATCACCAGCTTGCTTGTAAGTGTGCTCACTCGTGCTCACCAGAAACTAGAGCTTCTCTTCTTGTCCGTCTTCCAGTCCTGATTATAAAAATGGTCTCTCTCGTGCCTCGTTGCTGCCTTGCATGTTTATTGTCCCCGTCACCATTCTCAAGTTCTCTTTTCTCTCTCCCTGACAATGAGCTCTTCCTGACGTCATCTCTCTTTTGTCCTTTCTTCAGAAGCTTCTTGATCCGAAAAGCTTCATCTTAAAATCGCAAGCACAGCACGTACCAAGGACCTGCAGAAGTCAAATATTCCTTCACTGAAGTCAAATATTCCTTCACTAGTGGGTACCCGCGACCTTCGGTCACTGTGAGGCGCCCCTGCATTGTTTTACTAGATTCGCCATATTTTTTATTTTTTAAAAATGCTATAGCCTGAGTAGGACCGTCATCATTTAATGCTAATTAATGCTCGGTATCCTCGCCAATGGACCTACTTGAGAAATTTGCCCAAAAAAAAAAAAAAAAGAAACCCTGGTATTAACCAATGTGGGGAAAAGGGCGGTGGGGGTGGGGGTATTACATACCCGCCGAAAAAAGGGCGAGAAAAAAAAAAAAAAAAAAAACCCTGGTATTAACCAATGTGGGGAAAAGGGCGGTGGGGGTGGGGGTATTACATACCCGCCGAAAAAAGGGCGAGAAAAAAAAAAAAAAAAAAAACCCTGGTATTAACCAATGTGGGGAAAAGGGCCGGGGGGGGTAATTACATACCCGTCGGTTCTGTGGATTTGAAAAATTCAGAATCATCAGTTCCAGGTATAATTAGCAAAATCAAATATGGGTATGGAAGAACATACCTGCCTACACAGCGAACCCGTCGGAAAAGGGCGAAAAAAAAAAAAAAAAAAAACCCTAGTATTAACCTTGGGCAGCGCCATTTGAAATATACAGAGGCTGGTTCTGCCATAAAAAATGCAAAGGCCGGTTCTGCCATAGAATGAAAAAACAGAATTGTCACGTCACACAGACAGATAGACAACGCAATTAATACTAATGGGTACCTGCGACCTTCGGACACTGTGAAATCCCTTGGTTTCTTTAAACCATATTTATTTTCTTTAAACCGGGAGCGTGCCTCTCCCGGGCAAGACGGTTCGAGCGGACACGCGAGTCCTCCAAAGGGGCCTCCTCTTCCTCTTTGTTCATTGTGATAGAAATTTTTTGAAATTTTTAAATATATTTTTGATTTTCTAAAAAATCATTTTATAATTTTTAAATTGCGGGTGCTTTTTGAATATGAGTAGTAGATTATTATCATCAAAACATTTTTATCATCAAAATTATTTTATTAAAATAAAAAATCAAAATCAGATTTAATATATTTTTAATTAAAAATTTTCAAACATCATTTTAGTCATTGAGCATAATTTGAGACAATAACATAGTTTTAAAATGTCAAAACAAAAAAATATGTAACAAAGTTACAGTTTTCATCACAATCCAACATGATTTTTGATTCCTATGATTGTATTTTTAACCCATTAATGCCCACACACACAAATTAATTAAAACAATGACTTTAAATCAGACATGTTTAATCTACACAACTAAAACTAAACACCAAAGACCATTTTGGTTTTGCAATTCAACAAAAACTTGGTTTCAAGAGTCAGATTTTCTGTAGATCCCATTCTGCACAACAAATTTGCCAAATTTATGGACAACCACCTTATTAAATTGCACAAGTACAAGAAGCTCTCTCAATGTTTGCTTGTTGTAAATAAGATAGACCAAAACCCCACAAAACAACATGTTGTACACAAATTTACAAAAGCATCAATCTTCACTTGTTGCAAGCAAGATGAACTTATATGAAAAAGGTCTAACTTCACACACATCAGGGTTCATTTATTTGCTTGAATAAAATTTTCAATTGCTGTGTAAACATCATGCAAGGTCTAGTGGTTGTGTCCTTTATGGCAAGCTCAAGCAAAACCATGAAAGATGATGAAATGGTGGAAGTTGTTTAGGTAATTTGAATGCCAAATGAATTTGATATAAAAAGCAATCTATGAACTACCAGCTATCACCTACAAAATGTTATCACTAAATTTGACACAAATGCCAAGTTTTTTTAGACTCTGGGCAGAGCCAGTAAAACTTTTGAAACAAAGAATCTTGAGATATTTCCCCATTTCTAAGTGGGATATTTATTGTACCCTTGCCTTGAATGGCATGACTTTCAACCCTACCATCAACTCTGATGGGAGAAACTAGTTGGCATGACCTCACTAATTTTTTTATTTTGTTTAATTATGTGTTTTGAAGCTATAGCATCAACACACTGGGTCTTTGGTGTGGGCTAAATTGAAGTTTGAACAAAAGCCACCACATGCAACTTCACTTAACTATGAAAAAATCATTTTCTGTTGAATGGAGTTCATAGGTTAGTGAATTAGCTAGCTCAAATTGCATTTCCTATATCTTTTTGAAATAATTTGAAACAAACTCATAATTTCCCAACTTAACCATGTGGTTATTTTGTCCTTCAAAATGAATTGAATGGCATTGTTAAGATGCAAGGACCCTATCGAGATTAATAATATTATATTATTATTATTTCACTTGATATATTTATTATTAATTATTATAATTTCAGTAGGTATAATAAACCTTGGATGCACATCTAATATAGAATTGATATGTTATAAATATATTTTAATACGATTTAAATACAAGTTACATAAGATTTTAATACCCCCATTATACATACTCATATTATACATTTACACGTCTTAATATGCCCCCAATACCCCCTAAAATACCTATATATAATGGACCCCAATATACCCTTAAAATTGTAATTAAATCGGTTACATTTGCAACTAATGGGACACATATGACCTTTCTTGGATGAAAACCAAACTAAAAGTTGTCATCTTCAAAGGATGGAAAAAACAATAATTGTGCAATCTAATTGTACCATAGTTGCAACTATGAACAACATAACAAATAGTTGCAAAAACGACCAAAGGTAATTGCAAACAATATTTTAATTATATGTAATTACAAATATAGTGGTTACAAAACCCTGTATTTCTTTTAATGTTTGATGCTAGTTCACCATTTTCAATGGAAGAACATTTTTCAACCTAAAAAAATCATAATCAACATTATCATCTAACATAATGTACTAATGAACCTTTTAAAATCATCTAATATGAACTCCATGACTTCAAGAAAAATTGCAAGCTTTGAAGGGGAAGATGATTCTTTATGGTTGTTTTTTTGTGTGTAAAAATTTCATGGACAAATTATCATTGAAACTAGTATTTTCTTGGTCCTTTTATTAGAATTATAATGATGTTAAAGCCTTACAATAAAATAAACACTTTTTTGGACAATTAAATCATTCATATATGTATCAATTCCAAAACATAATGATAAATTGGGATACAAACCATCATCTATTTCAAATTTGCATTACAAAATATTTTCCAAATATCCACCATGATACGTCAAACTTGGATAAATATTAAAAGTTATTAAACTATGATTGATTTTTGTGTAGATCGTTGCTTGCATTCACCATGATGCAAGTTTGATGCATTTAAAGATCATCACCATGATCTTTGAATGGAAAGATTTAACATTATAAAAGTTCTATTTTTTATTTTTTCAAGGTCTTTACTATTAAGGTCCAAGGACAAGACAAAAATTCAAGCAAACACATTATGTAGACTTGATGACACAAAGGACTTAGCACGAACACAAATTAGAAAGCTTAATTTTGTTTGAACAAAACATGATACAAATTAAACTTGAGATGGAAGTGCAGTACATAAACCACAACTTAAATTAAGGAAATTGAAAAGTGTTGCCTTTGAAACTTATATTAAATGTCATGAAACCTTTTACAAAATTTCACCAATGAAGTCTATTAGAAATTTCCACCAATTAACTAAGCATTCTAGTAATTTCCACCAACTAAACCTTTTACAAGCTTCTACCAATTAAGCATTTTGGAAGTTTCCATTAATTTAACCCTTCTAAAACCTTTCAACAATTAAGGATTCTAGAAAAATATATATTAATAATTACTTCTAGAATCTTTTGTTAACTAACTTAGCCTAACTATTCTAGAAACTTCTATGCAAATTTCTTGGATTTTTTTTAAAAAAAATTAAGAACTTCCTTCCATACTCAATGTTTTATGATATCTATTGCCTCAAGATTGGTTGGATCAATTACTCAAATTGGCATCAAATGATTCATGTTGTCTCAAAAAAATTCACATAGGTTAAGATTTTTGAATTTGAACCTCGAAGCTGAATAGTTTGCATAACTTGATAATTTCTTTTTTTTAGAAAGAAGGTCATTATTAGCCATCATAGATAATAAAACACAAAAGACTATGACAAATGGGAATGGAAATTTAAAGACAACATGATGGTTGTGGCTATGTTCACAATTGATTCCAAGGTGCAAACAAATAATTATAAGGAACTAGGGGCATCAAGGTCTAAATCTTTTCCAAGGATTTCATTTGACATGTGGCATTCGTGTGTTGGTCTATTATATTAAAATTTTCATTTTTTGTACCCAATTTGCACCTATGCACACTAGATATAAAGGTGCAACCACATTAACAAAAACAAGACATGTAACCAATGTTCTCAATGCAATGTAAGAACTCCTATTTTTGGGAAGATATATTTATATTCTCATATCTTTACATAATAGCATAATACATCTTTCTAGATTATTAAAAAAAATTAACAATTTTTTTTGACTTAAAATGGAATATTCCAAAAAAAATTTACCAAGTGATAGGGGTAGTTGTTATTAATGTGGACACACCCAAAATACCTTTTGACTACATCTTGGTGTTATATAATGTATATTATGCATTCTTGTTCTTCATCACATATAAATGAATTTTTTTTTCTTAAAAACGCGTTTTTAAATTCATAATTTTCAAGGTCAAAAACATGTTGAAATCAAAGTTGTTCAAATGCACATTGTAAAAATAGATTTGGTTCCATTCACGATTGGGGTACCAAAAAGGAGTGTCTAAGTTTTTAAAAACTACTAAGGACGACTTTGAATTTTTGTTAATCTTACATTATTGTAGTGGATTGTTGTATGCCAATAGATAAAATGATGTCTTGTTAAATTAATAAAAATATTTTAAAATAATTTGGATACTATGTAAATGTCATTTTGACTCTTATAAACTAACTATATCAAGTGTCCAAACTGCAATTTTTTAAAGGAATCAAAAGCAATGCATAAAGTCATACAATTGATTTCAAACTTTTTTTACAACAAAAACATGTGCCCCCTTCTATGAAAGTACATGTTCACTGGATGAACTTGATGAAAACCCAAATCATACAAAAATGTCAAAGTCTTGAAAAATCATTATAAAGAAAAAGGGTCTTTTGTAATTGGCCTTGCAACTCATTCTATTTATATGTCATGAGTGCTAATGAACAAGTTATATGAGTTGTAGGGTTGCAACTCATCGTATATACCATGCAACTTATTATAACTTTGTCAAAACAATTCATTTTCAACTACTCTGCAACTCCATTACAAATGCACCCATGATGTCATGCTACATTAATTATCATCCATCTATTAAATTTTAACATGTGGCACTATGAATACTTTTGGACATAATTTTTTTTCCCAAAATATTGATTTCCATTGTCCATTATGATTATTAATGAGGTTCAAAATTGTGACACATGGCATAATTTAAAAATTGCTACATGGCATATTAATTATATTTTGGAAGAAAGAAAGAAATAAAAATATATATATTTTAGTAGTTAGATAAGTCATCCATAATCATAGGTAGGTAAAAAAAGTAGGACCTAGTTACTTACCTAGGTAGGTAAGTAAATAAGTAGCAAAACACAAAACTAAGTGAACTAAAGAATAGCCATAAATTTTATTTTATTTTTACCTTTTGGTTAAGCTTTTATGAGCTCATCCCAAAATGGCACTTGCATTTTAATGTGAGAACATAATAGAACAAGCCTTTTTTATATAGATTGTAACATGGGATTCAAAGACAAAGCATATGGATTAAATCTTTTAGTTGTTCCTTAGTTGCAAATTGAGTTGGAATTGCATTACAATTCTAACACTTAAGCATTTAGGGTAGGCCATATCTAAGGGGAGGGCTCCATTGTTTCTAGCGTCTAAACCCCTCCTATTGGCGCATTTGGTGCATCAAAAATCATTAAAAACATAATAGAGTTGACAAAGTTACAACCCCCCAAAGTAGAGAGGGCCAAAAACTCAAAAAACAAACCATTGAATTCTACAAAGGCCAATTTTCAAACACCCAAAAAATTCCTTGTATGTTATTTTGATGTTATTAAAGTTCCAAGATTATTTGTAAAACTTTAGGTGGCACTCTTATAACACTTTAAATCATTTTAAATGAATTAAAAGTAAGAAAGTTATGAAGTTTGAAAATAGGAGAGGTCCAAAGAAAAAAAAGAAGGAAAAACATGTGTTTTGTGAGTTGGAAAACTTATTTCTTTTCTTATTAATTTTTCATTACTCCTTTTCCTTTGCACTTCAAGGATGATTTTTAGAGCTTGAGGTAGCCCTCCCATAACATTTTAAATAACTCAAAATGAAACACATATGATGAAGACATAAATACATAATGAATATGTATCCTTATTAAATTATAAATAGTTGTATTATAGTCATAACATAGTTGAACAATAATACTTTAGTAGTGACACACTAGTGGTTGTATTAATTGTATAAATGGGAATCATAATAAAAAATTAGTTGCAAATGTATCTCATAATGGGTGGTGGAAATGTGGACATGTGGCATGGTCACATGTATGTACATTATACATTAATTGTAACATAATTGTTTTAATGGCACATTTACAACAATTCTAAAATAGTTGGACATGTAACTATAATGAAACATATTTAATTGATGCAGCAACATAACAACAACTAAGAGGCAAAACATTTTCACTTGGTGTGCAAGAATGTAACATAGCTAGAAGTTTAATTTTAAACAACTCAAGCTATGTGCATGAACTAAACTTCATCATAGCCACAAGAAACAACACCTTCCAAAATTTTCCCTCCACCTTCAACTCCATTTCAGATTTCTTTTCTTTCCTTTCTTAAAATTTTCCCATTTTGTTCCATGGAGGACATTATTATGCTTTTGTAAACACTTTTTCTTTTTCTTTTTTCCTTGAAAAAGGGAAGTTTAGTTGTTGAAAACCATCATAATTATCGATTACTAAAATCTGAAATTTTCAATAACTAATATGATAATGAAGACCACGAAAACATTACTAATTCAAAATTCCAAAACTAAATTGACTTTTGGAAAACTAGTTATTTTTCATTTTGCAAGTGTAAAACTTAACCCTAAACCACAATATAACATTTCTTTCTATATAGACAAGCTTCAAATCCCTTAAAAAAATCATTTTGTATTACCTTCGGGCCTCCCCTCCTCCCATTAGTGGCAGTGCCCATGTGGCTCGTTTTAACAATAGCATCTATAGATGTCCTTTTCATTCTATCTAACCATCCAAGTAGTGAAGCTTACATCTATGTATTTGAATTCCAAAGTTATTTTAACAAGTAGGATCTACTAGTGTTTTATCTTGTTCAATTTTGGTCTTGTATGTGGCCTCCTTGTTCTATGGTTTTCTCGTCAAATCAAGTAGATTTTGTAACATTTTTTCCATTTTTACTACCATGAAACGATGAATTGGGTGGATTAACACTAGGGTTGTTCTTGAATGATTTTGTGATGTAGCCAAAATTATAATTATCTAGAAAATTACTTAGCCAAATTTGGCTACATACTTGATATAGAAATAAACACAAAAAAAACTCCTACATTCTCAACTACTTAGGCAACCTACTAGAATTTATCAAAAACAATTTGGCAAATTGAAAAAAAAAATCCTTTGAAATTTAGTGAATTTGGGGCATTTAATTCATGAAAAGTATAGGTGTAAAATCTTTTTTTTTAAATAATATTTTTGGGATGTAGTCAAGGTGGCAATCATGCAAAAAAATAATTTGACTAAATGTGGTTAAATTCTAAACATTGAGATAGAAGAAAAAAAAAATCTATAATTTTGGCTAGCTACTAATTTTTTTCAAAAAAATTGGTGAATTTGAGCCATCTTTTTAAGGACAAATCCTTTTGTGTAGGTCAAAATTTTATTCCCATGTTAAATTAATGAAAAAATCTTTAAAATGAGAAAAAAAATGTTAATAAAAAATCTTGTTTTTCAAATTTTTTATGTTGTTACTTTGGCTATCATTCATAGGGAAATTTTGCCATGTTTGGGTATAGCCCAACAATGAAATCAAGTTTTAATTGTGGTTAACTACTTGTTTGAAGGAAGTGTAGAAATGTCACAATTTTCATGATTTTTTTATTTTTTTTGGGCAACCCTTTCTTTAAAAAAATGAATATTTTAAATAATATTTTATGTCTTCATTGCACCAAATTCACCCCCCAAAAAACTATTGGTAAACACATGGTAGAACAACATAAACCCCTTCCAATAGCTAGACATATGGTAACTCTATATTTTCTATGTTGAAATATAATAAATTCAAGATCATGATATTAGAAACTAGAACCACAACATGGTTTGAGAAACAACATTGGCATCTATGATGTGCGAATAATTAAGCTCATGCTTTTAACCCGAATAATCTATAATTGTGTGGAAAATATATTTTTTGGAAGAATATCAAAATTCACTTTTGCCCCCCATTATAAAAAAGAAAGAAATTGGGATTCTTCAATTCATATGGTAGTGTATGATGACAACTTCAGCCCAAGCTTACCTAGTGTAGTTGATTGATTTTTAAGGTTCCATTCGGAAAATACAATGTTTTATAAGATTTTATTTCCTTTACAAAAAATTACTTTTGAAATACTGTTTTTTTGAAATCCAGTATTTGGTAAAAATAATATGAATTGGGCTAAATTTATAAAGTATTCCAATTATCATATCCATGGATGTCAATTTTTTTTGAAAAAATCCTAATGGAAGGGGTGCGAAGAAAAAACATTACTCCATGTAAGATCAAAAAAATGCAATTCTTCCTTTTTTTTCCACTATGTGCACATAATTTTGATGAATCTTAGGGCACGCTAAAGTCTGCAAGACACACAAAATAGTTTATTAAATTATATAATGTATGTGTATAATCTATACAATAATTACTATATTAAAATATTAATACAATCTTGATGATAGCATAAAAAAACACCCAAGTTTTTTGCATATGATTTTGGACATATATATGCCATTGCATGAGTGACAAATTCAAAATTCATGTTTTCAACTACCTTTCATGGATTTAGACCATCCCCAATAGAAGGACCACTTGGTACACATTTTAGATTTAGAACAATGCCACAATTTTAAGTAAATATCACCTATCCCCCATTCATAAGGTCCATGTTCCTTTTGGCATGGTATAGTCATGTACACTTTCTATTGTGTGTTTAGTCCTTACCTTGTGATGTGGCCCAAACATGTGTCTTGGCCTTGAATTTCAAAATTTATGTTCTTTCAACACAAAGTTGCCTTGCTTCATTGAGTAAAAGCAATTCTGCTCTAGAAAGGAGGATTGTACCAATCATGTTAAGGATTGTTGGGGCATCCGACATGGTGTATCATGCATCCAATACATTGCCATCTTCATTTGTACTTATGTACTCCCCAAAGGTGTCAAAAAATACATGTTTACTCCATGGTGCCACATGTAATACAACCTTCCACCATGGGGTGTGTCAATCATCAGCATAAAAAACTTGTTGCATTTGGGAAGGGAATACAAATGGTTTGATATCCTCTAGCAACATGTGCTTAAAGTTAACCATTATAAATCCCGCATCGTCTTGTTTGTATGTTGGATTACCACAATTATCTAAAGCATTTCAAACCGAATTACATTGGAACAAGACAATGGGGGTGGACAGTTCCATAATCTAGTTGCAAAATATCCCTCAAGACACCTACATATTGTCGTTGTTTTGAAGGATGGTGATTGTCATCAACATTTTGTGGCTGAAAAATGATGCCACCCCGCTATCGTAAGTCACACATCCAACATTTGTTCAGTCATCCACACGAAAATGGCTCCCATATGCTTTGATTCTCTTGTAGCTACATGTTTTTTGTGCTAGGTGGAATGGACAAAGAATCCACATCTTGGTCATCAAATGTCCCCCTTGCTAGCCGGCGTTCTCCAACCGCGTTGGTTATCCAAACAACAAGTGTAAGGAATGCCAGGTATTGTGGTAGATGCCCTTTCCAACTCATATTTCTTGTAACACATATTGATGTCAATATTTCAATGTATTCATATAATCTATAACTAGGTATGTTTGCATATCATTGGTCCTTATGCCCTAGACTTGACTATAACATTTGCCATAAAGTAAACATGTTGATTTTTTATGGCTAATGTAGTTGCAAAGGAGTCCAATTTTGCACTCCAACAACACTAAACATGTGATGTGTAAGTTTTGAATGTTTATCTCACCTCACCCAAGGGGCCATGACGTTTCTGTTGTTGAAAACATAATTGTGTTCCATGTTTCATTGTGCAACTATGAGTTCTATTTGAGTGGATGCACCTTCTAGAACCTCCCCACAAACACTTTCCTCCTTGTTCGAATCCCATATTCGCTTCTTTGATGGTTGGAATTGATCCATGTATTCAGTGATTAGCTTTAATGTTTCATCCATTAAGTATATGGTTGCCATTAAAGCCTTTGGCTAAGCCATGTTTCATACATACCCTCTTAATACTTTGTTTAAATGTTCAACACAATACATCCACCTTGTATGTATAGGTCCACACATATCTAGTTCATCCACTAAGTGAAGAATTAAATGAACCATTATGTCAAAAAATGAAGGTTGCATTGTCATCTCTAGCATACACATTGTAATGGTTATGTCTTCTCTCAAGGTACCCATATCTAGTTCATCCACTAGGTGAAGAATTAGGTGAACCATTATGTCAAAAAATGGTGGCATTGTCATCTCTAGCATACACATTGTAATGGCTATGTCTTCTCTCAAGGTACCCATATCAGCCGGGTCTAATACCTTGGCACATATGCACCTAAAGATGTGATTAAAACACATGGTCACAATTCTAGTTCGTTGATCCATCAATCCATGAAGGCAAATTGGCAACAATCGTTGCATGAATATGTGTTAGTCATGGGCTTTCATGGCTGAAAGTTTTTTCTTGGAAACATGTTTCAAGCGCGCACCACAATATTCGGTTGGCATTTGTAAAGACTTTAAACAATCCATGAACACAATAAGTTCATCTTCCTTTAGTACATATGGAGCCATTAGTTTTAGCCACCTTTCAGGAACATGTGGGTTTTGAAATAACCATAAATGAGGTCTTATTCAATCCTCCTTTAGGTTTTGTCGTATATCAATAGTGTCCTTTATCCCAAAGATTGTTTGCACAATGTTCTCACAAACATTTTTTTCCATGTGCATGACATCTAAACAATGTTTCCAAAGGAGCCCCTATTCAATAGATTATTCAGTAATGTAAGAACAATGTGCATCATCAATTACATAATCATGGAAAATTATTTCATGGGAATTAAAAATTAGCATGCTGCTTATTTGCTAGTTATATTTTCCAACTACTCTGCTTAAACTTGTTAAACTTGTGCCAATTATGGTAGTTGAACTTTTTATTACATTGGTGCACATGCTTACTAAAATTATTGATCCTTATCAAGATTAATATTAAACAAAATCTAAGCATAATACAATCATTGTAATAAAAAATTTACACACTGTAGATAAGAATAAACTAATTAAATTCAACTAACAAGTTAAATAAGATTTACAACAAAAGCAATATGCTCACCCAAAATAAGGAAGGTCATAAAGAATTGACCTTCTTTTCATAGCATGGTCCTTTGAGGGGTTGCCTTGTGCCCCATGTGCAAATCCACTATCAATCCATGTTGTTGTCGCCACAACCCATGATAATATTTCTTCAGTTGTTGGCATTAGTGGACGTGATTTATATTCCACCTTGCTGCTAAAATGTTTATTGTTTCGAAGTTGTCGATAAGGGTGGTCCTCCAGCAACCACCTTTAAGACCCGCAATACACACATTTTTTAACTAATTTAAAATACCTTGATGTTATGCCTGGCCCACATAATGGGCAAGCCTTGTATCCTTGGTATGCACACCCTGAGAGCAAGCCATATCTTGGATAATCATGAATGGTCCTGACCATTGCCCATAGGTTGAACAATTGGTCATTAGGTTGTTTCAATAAATCCCATGCTAAAACACCGAGTTGCCATAATTCTTGGAGTTCATCAATGAGTGGTTGTAAGTAAACATCAATGTTCTCTAATTTAACTTGTTTTTTTGCCATGGATGAGTAGTGGGAGAAGCATCAAAAACCACTTAGTAGCCATCCATAGTGGTAAATTATACACAAGCAACGTTATTGGCCATGTGGACCAAATGCATGTTTTGTCTAAAAATGGGTTGAATCCATTTGTGGACAACCCAAATCTAATGTTTCTCGGGTTAGCTGCAAAATCAAGCCACTTGTTGTTAATGTGCATACATGCCTTACAATCTACCACATGTCAAACAAGACCATCCATGCTTTTGTTCTCATGATGCCATACCAATAGTTTGGATATGGCTAGTGAGCTGTAAAACTATATCAAACATGCTATGATAAAAAAGTGATGTAAAATTTTTGTAAGGACTTGGGTGCGGCCTACTTGTTTGTATATAGGGGAATCGCATTTTGGGCATTCTTGAAGATATGCATAAAGACCCCTATACAATATGCAACCCATTTTGCATCCATGGATGATATTGCATTCCATGCCCAACTTCCGAGCGAGGCTTTTTGCATGGTACATTGTGGGTGGCAAATAATTGTCAACAAGGAGAATGAACTTATGTAGGAGGGACAAAAGTTCATCCAAAAGTTTATTGGAACAACCATGGGTAGTACACATGTTCATCAAGATCAATGGGGTTGAGAATTTTGAGCATCTTGCCCCTATGTATAATGGACAACATGCTTCATTTAGACCAGTACACTTGGAATCCTAGTATCTCCTCCCTTACATGGACCATCTCCCATCCCATCTTGCCTTCCATGCATATTTGATGTGTTGTCAATGCCAGCTTGCCTTGTTTTATCACATTCCATGTTTTCAAGCTCACATTCTACATTACCCCCATGGGATCCATAACCCTACTCTTCCATTGTTTGGGGTTCTGCTACTACATCATCTAGCATTGCACATGTTTGATGGACATCATGGGCCAAGGCCTCCTCAACTTGAATGGTGGTGCCAACATCACAAGGACCATTTGCGGCCCCACTAGTGGCAACAACTTGATTATCTAGTAGTGGTCCTCCATCCTTATTATCATCTATGGTTGGTGCAACAAATGCATTGTAGAACATGTCCTCCATCGTAAATCTTCATTTATGACTGCACCTTGTGGAAATTGTGTATGATGTGGCCTACAAGCATATTCCCACTCATCATTTGAATTGTCTTTTTCACCAAGCCCTTTCCAAACCCGCATTTGTGGGTTTCAACCATGATGAATGAAATGATCTTCCATAGTGGAAAGCTTTCTTCCTGATAATGCATAGCAAATACACACAGATGTGGGAAATAAGATGGTGGCAGCTAAGGTCAATGTACACAATCAACCACTTCTCTTTGCTATGTTCGGATGTTGAGGAAGTGTCTCAAGTCAGACATTAGTTGTAGATTGTTACTTCCACATGTGAACATAATACCAGGGACTCATGCAGGTGAATGGGAACTTGGTTTCACCAACACACATCCCTGCAAATGCAGAAGTTGTGGAGATAGTGACCTATGATGTGAGGTTCGAAACTTCTCACATGGGTTTCTTTCTGATCTGATAGTTGTAATCACATGGGTTCTGGACATTTGTAGGATTTGATTATGTTATCCAGGCTTAAATTTTGACAGTGCAAGATGGTAGGGGCCTGTATGTAGTTCATGACATGCCTACTCAAAACATTCTTTAGTATCTTTGGGTTTTCAGTCATCACTCAAGAGTTTTCAAGCTTGAGCTGCGCAGGGGGTGTCCGACAAAAAAGTCTTCCAACTGCCGCATCAGTGATTGCAGGGGTTTGCCAGAACTCAAAGTGCCCAACATAAGCTCATGAAGGTGAGGACGCATATTGTGAGAATTCTTGTGTCTGTATAGTGTCCATATTGCACATCTCATGTCCCAGAATCTAAGTGGTATTGCATTTATCTGGTGCAGTTTCTGAAAGAACAAGCAGCAATGTCAGCTGCAGAGATAATGGCAGAAATGGTGAAGGACTTCATTGCAGATGTAACCAATGAGGATGGGGAAGTAACTAGATCAGGCAGACACAGCTTACTGATATCATCAACAGATTCCAATGGCAAGCCTCCCAAATCAAACCATCAATAAGATTTTCTCATAACTCCTATCTTTCAAGAATGCTGAGTTTTGAGCCCAGAGATTCTGGGAATGGGGCTCTAAATGGCAAGTATGGGAAGATAGAAGGAAATGGGTCTGCCTGAGTAGCTGAAACTTCGACTTTTTATTCAGTATGAAGCCAGGGTTTTCAAGTCGGGGAAAAATAAAAGTCAGATCTGCTTACATGAAGTACTTGTAAGGGGGTGGTGCTTTCTTATGCTTGTGATCAACTGGCCAACTGCTGGCAACATACAATTTCTACCAAAGAGGATCTATGACTATACCATAACCACAGCAAGCTTGAAATTTTGATAGTAGGCCTCTGTAGCTGTTTCTCACATGAATGATAATGTGTATATGCAGGTGGAAGGTGCTTGTGGGTTGTCATGAGCCTCATGGAAGGCTTTGTATTACATCTTTGCATATGGAAACACATTTCAAAGTTCATTGCTCATCATTCAGGAGAGGAAATTTTAGTTGGAATTACGGTTTAGAGAAGGTGTGTTTTGGTGGAACATATTTTTTGCCGTTAGAATTGGACCTTTACCTATCTCCGTTTTTTTATGCATTAGTGGCTATAAAAGTCAGGAGGCACTCAAGTCTCCAGCAAGCTTGAGAGGGGAACTGCATTAGTGTAGAAAACTTTGTTGAAGTCTTAAGCTTATAGCAACGGTAAGACACCCACAATATCCATTAAAAAGTGTCCAAGGTTGGTGGTTTTCATTCGTAGCAACTCATGTGTTTGTATTATCATGTGATCATCATTGTCTCTTGAATGCTTGCTTGTCACGAGCCTTTGTATCTGTCATCATATAGGGAATACATGTTGTCAGCAACATGTGAACCTTAGGCAACAAGCAAGTGTGAGCCACACTTTTGCATGCAAATTGCATGCAAATCCTACAATCTATGTCAAAAACACTTAGCCATGAGAGTCAACAGAAATAACTCACAAGGAAATGTGATACAACAATCTGTGGAAACACAAGGATTCAGATTCATGAATGTGTCTACAGCATAAGAGAGAAATCATGCATGTCAACATGTGTGACAATGTTTTCCACATTGCTGCCTGAATGTGTAGCAATTCCAGAGCATCTCTCATGTGCATTCACATGCATACACACCTTATTTCTTTTTACCAAAATGTTGAGGCCAGAGGAACACATTGTAGGATCCAAGTTTCAATCAGGCGGAAATGTGAGAATGGTAGTTTCTGCATCCCCTCAATCCTTTCCTGTATCCTTACCTCTTACAGGCATGATGGAGCCAAGCTTTGCAACAGGAGATAGGCCTAGGGTGTCCTCATCTGAGCATCTGGGTGACACTTAAAGCTAACTGTGGGACAGCTCATGTACTATCAGGACCAGCTGCTGCAGCAGCTGCAGAAGCAGCTGCAGAAGCCAGGCAAAAATGCAGAGGGTTAAAAAGAAGCAGGAGCTTGCAGAGGCACTGGGGTGCACAATTTTTCTAGCAACCGTAGGTTACAACAAGGATTTTTCTAGGTTTTGTATTTCATTCATTCATCAAGATGTGGCAAGGGAATTGGGATAGGAAGTTTCACATAGGTAGCATACAAGGGTGCCCAGTTATTCTTTGTTTCTATTGATTGCTTAGCTGCAGAGATAAGGTGGTGATTAATGCATCCCTGTAATCATTGATTCTCTCTGTGACTGGGTCATAGAGCAAGCAATTTATGCAGAATGCCTAACTGGTTTCAGAATCTGAACACAAAGTGACATTCTTACTGATCCTTGGATGTGGTATTCAGGAGCTGGACAATTGCAGGCTACGGTTGACATACAAGGATAAATTTGCTATAGGTTTGGCTCAGATGTGTTTTCTAGAAGGGTCTTTTGATCGGAAGTCTTTGCATTTGTATATGCACAAACTCTAACTTTCTCTGCAGGCCATGATGCATGAAGTTGCCACCATATGTACGCTGCCATTGTTTCCAGGAAAAATGGCAACTACTTGACTTTCAATCGTGTGTTGAATCTGTTGCTTTGATATCCAGTCAACCATCTGATGGGTGACTAGGTTCTGCATCCTACTATATTTTCGAAGTGGGAAAACTTCTGGATTTATTTCTATTGCATTATTGACAGGGCAGAAGATCCTGACATGTACTTATTGCCATACAGGCTTTTGCTTACAGGGATTGTCCTGAACAGAATCATTACACATTTCTGTGTAATCTTCAAGTTTTTGTGCAATCTTTTTTTAGTTATTATTGCTCAACAATTTTGAGCAGATAGTGATGGTTTTCCTGCACCAACAATTACACCATGTTGGATTCTACACTGTGGGGCTTTTATACCTCCAGTTTTACACCAGTTTTCATGCAGGTGAGTAGCCCAGGGTTTAGGGTTTAGGGTTTAGGCCTTCATTATCCTGAACATGAATACGATTTTGAAGCATGATGAAAAGATACAAGTTCCAGTCTCATGACACCATTGCTCTAAGAGGTAATTTTGTATCCTTTCATGGAAGTGGGAGGAAAAATGTGGGTTTTGTGGCTGGATTACTAAGAAGGGGCACATTTGACATACTATGGAATGGCCAAGCCCCTACCCATTAGGTTGGGTACGTTGCCAGGCAAGCCTGTTAGGACAAGTTAGGTGATGCACTCAACATAATTGGCATGGTGAGGCCATTCCATGACATTAAGGTCAGGGATGGTGGATTCAACGATTTAACAAAAAAATTCCATGTTCAGTAGACGCATTTTGGTCACTATTACAAGTGTATGATCATCGCTGGAAGATTATGACATATATTGTGGTCAAGAAAATGACATAATCTGCCACCCCAGACCTTAATGTCTAGCAGAAAAAATACACACAATGAAGCTTCTTCCATCAAGCGATATTATACATTTAAGGCTGGAGGAAAATGGAGTTTGTGGCCCTGGATTATTAATATGGAGGCACATGTTTGATAATGTCTACTAGCACAAAAATAAAGAAACTCTCTGTCAAATGATGGAACACATTTTTGTCTGTGCGCCTGCGTGCGAAACAGGAGAGTCCACAAGACTGGGAAGCAAAGGAGTTTGGTTTTGTGGATCAATGGGGATGAAAACAAATCAGATGCAAAATCCTTACTATCTGTCCATGAATGGAGGAGTGCCCCCCAGTGCTACAATCTGTTTCTCCAGCTGCACCAAAATGTCATTTTGAGGAGAATGCTTAGAATCGTGAGCAAACAAAAAACACTGACTCCTGATGCAAAAAGTAAGTGCTGACGACACAAAGATGCACCTCAAGCACACACTACTCCAGTAGCCATGTATACCACTGATCATTGACATCTGACCTAAATTGGAAAATGGTGCAAAGTCTTCAACACAAGCCCCTGGAGCAATTTAGTTATTCTCCTCCAAACATGAATTATCACGATTTTCCCCTCCTCCCCCACCCATTTCATAATGAAACTCCTATTTTATTTTATTTTAGTTTGTGCTATGCAAAACTGGCAAAACAGTAAATTGCAAAGTGTAGTTAGCAACTGTCATGCTTACTTCAAGCATAGTCTGAAGCTTGGCCTTGATAAGATCAAACTCTCTTTTCACATGCTCCAAAGCAAGCAGGCACCTAGTACAGACAAAATGGGATTTCAAAAGGAAAGCAAATTTACAAAATTTGCTTTCAGTAAACAGTTAAACAATTAATTCTTTCTGCAACAAACTACATCGTGGCAAATGAATGAGACACTTCTTTCTGAAGGAAATCTTCAGCCATTACTTTTTTTTATTGTTCTTCAGGTGCGTAAATGCAACTTGTGTTCTTCAGGTGTGTGATGCATATTTGCACAAGTGAGCTGTACAACATTTCAATACTGACAGGTTTATTATAGTTCTCTGCATAATTCATTAACGTTAGAGCTACAGTTATGCTATCCCATCATGAGAGGAGGAGCAGAAAAAATGTAGGCAAAAGAAAAGAAAAAGAAAAGGGATTACGAAAGCAACTCACCCTTGTTGGTCTTGTCTGTCACAACACATGTGGAGCATAATGCACACAGCTTTCACTCTCTTTGCACCAATGCTGAAAAAAAATTCATGTTGCAACAGATGAATTTCCCTCACCAAGTTTAATATACACCCTTGCATTGCTTGGTTACATGAACTAAGCTCAAGAACAAACAACCCATGATCTACTCTGAATTCAGTAGTGCAAAATTATCTCCCTCTGACTGCAAGGTTCACATGCATCCTGCATGATCAAAGGACATATTGTGTTTGATAGGTCACAGTAGGAGGAGGGTTGAAGTTCTTTGGGAGCAAAGATTCGTCTTCTGAGTTTGTCATGCCTATGGGTGTGGTGAGCTTTGGGTGATATGACATTCATTGAGAACTTACCTGGAGCTGCTGCCCTTGAACTGATGCACATGTGCATCCACCTTCTTGAAGTTGACTGGCTTCTGCTCCCTGTAAAATCATGCAAGCAACTCTTTGTTTTTCTTTAGCAAAAAGTGTTGGTATGTCAGATTTAATTTTTTGGGGGGGTATAAATTTTGAGAAATAATTTCAGTAGAACTAAATTTGTGGTCCTTCTTCTTCTTCTTATTCAGCAATTTTGATTGCAGAATTTTTTCCATGGCCCCAAATTGAATCAATCATTGAACGCCTTGCTTTCAAGAAGCATTTGAAGCATGTCCTGAATGCAATGCTGGGAGGAAATGGGAGTTTGTGTATGATCCTTGCAGAAAATAAGAATCAGAAATAAAACCTGTCTTCATCAGAAAGAATCTGCCAAGTAGTTTTTATGATTCCTGTTCTTGTTCTTCCAGAATTATCACTTACAGAGAATCAGCCAAATTTTTGATGATCCTGCCAGAATCCTGTATGAATAAGAGGACCACCTCCTCCACAAAATCTGGGGAGCTTTCATCTTGCAATTGCTGGAGCTCCAAGAATTGATCGTCCAATAGCCCCTAGAGCAGGAGGTGCAACCAGAAACAAGTGGAATAAATTGTCACAACCATGCCCTCAAATTCTTTTCTCTAGCTAGCTCTTCTTAGACTGTTGTTGCCAGCAGTTACACTGCAATCTACACTAGCCTAGTGATGATCCACCCGACACCCAAGATTTTTCGTGGCTACCCACCGATGGTGGAAATGACTCAGGCTCTATATCCATTGAAAAAAATTAAAATTATTACCTCTGCACGAAGACTGTCCATGTGTTCACCATACTGCTGCTTCGCTACTGCAAGCTGCATTGCATCTTCTTCTTTGCCTGACCCAGCCTCATGGTTCTTCCCCATGTTGGATGAGTTGCCAGGGCCAGGCTCCTCCTTCACGCTCTATTGCAAGACCTCCTTCCTTCTCTCACTGCTTCCTCTCCCCAAACCCACCAGACACACTCTCTCTCTCTCTCTCTCTCTCTCTCTCTCAGTCTATGGCTGTGTCTTTCTCTCTAGCAAATCTTTCAGAGCCAGTTTAACTTCCTTGATCCAGCTTTCTTTCACAGCCAAAGAAGCTCAAAGAATCATCAACATCATCAACATCCTCTGGATCCTAGTCCTCCTTCTCCACAACAATTCAACAATGCCAACAACATCAACACTCCTGAACTCCCACAATCCAAACTACCATGAAGATGATCACAGTCTGGAGAGAGGATGATCCTCTTTCGCTTGTGGAGAGAAAAAGAGGGGTCACAGATTACTGGACCTGTGTGTACTGACTATATGTACACACACACACACACACACAAGTGCCAAGCCTTTGCTTTGTTGCTTGCAGCTTGCTTTGCTTTGCTTTGCTTTGCTTTGCTTGCTTTACACAAACAACACCAGCCTTAGTGTCACATACTTGTAAATTGCAATTAGCTAAGAATTAACACAGGATGGGTAAGTAATATTAATATTATTGTGCCAATTTTATTGACTCCTTTAAAGCTCAACAAATCACAACATAAATTTAATCTACCCAATTTTTTTGAAGATGAGTTCCTCAAAACCTCAACAAATATCCAACAGAAATTACTTATTCTACCCGATTTTTTTAGGTAGTGAGTTCCTCAAAAGCTCAACAAATCACAACCTAAATTATTATACCCAGTTTTTATTGGTAGTATCCTTACAAGCTCAGCAAATCCCAACACAAATGATTCTACCCAGTTTTTATAGTCTTCTCAAAAGACCAACACTTCCTGGACAAATTATTCTGATTTTGTTATAGACCTAGAAGCTCAAAAATCCCAACATTATTCTACCCAATTTTTTTATACACTAAAAAAAAGTCTCAACAATCCCAACATTATTGTATCCAAATCTTTATAGACTCCAAATGCTAAACAAATCCAACATTATTCTACCCAATCGTGTAGACTCAAAAGCTCAACAATCTCAACATTTTATTTTACTCAGCATCTTTGATTCAATAGCCAGCTTTGATCATCTAACTCGTAAAAGGTAGATTGAACAAATTTTTTTTGGTCCATCTTTCTTTTCTTGTTTGGATTTGATGAGAATGGGGTGGTAGTAGTTTCAGAGAAAAAACCATGCATAGGTGATTTATTGTGTGTTCTTTTGAGGAGAGATTCGGCACTTCACCCGAAGTTTTTCAGGATCAACTGCTCTTTCAAAGGCATGTGACCAGTACACATACACAACATCATGAGGTTGCACAAATAGTCTACCAAGTTCCTAATGATGTGGCAGAATCTCTCCCCCCCGGTATCAAGACCCTCAGATAATGGCAGCAGACCCTGGCTTCTGGCCACCTGAAGGGGAATTCCCTTGCCTGGGCTCCCCCAATGGCCATAACCAAATTACTTTTATAACACACTTCTTAGAGCAATTCTAGTTTGAAGGTGTTGTTGTCTTTCCAATCTACAATTTGTGATGGATTTGCTTTTGGGATTAGATTTTGCCTTGACTTGACTGTATGTATTATTGTCATTTGGGTACTGTAGATGATAGCCCAATCAGGAAATTGTAAGTAAGGACTTGGAGCTCCAGGGGCCTGGCTTGATGATGATGATGATGATATAACTCCCCAGATTTGCAGCATGATTGACTTGCAGAGAGACCTTACTCTGTTCATCAATCTGCTCGGTGTCAGCAAATTCAAGATACCAAATACTTTCTTGGAGAGAGAGAGAGAGAGAGAGAGAGGAAGGGGATGGATTGGAGGTTTATTGCTTGATCTAACTGCAAAATGTCAGGTTGTCATGTTTCATACAACTTGCTCTTGAAGGTCCCCAAACATGGGTTTGACTGGGGGGCGGGCTGTTGTTGAAATTATGCTCCACCAGTATTTGGGTTTCTTTTCTGTGTTCTTGAGAGTTGTAGGAAGGTCTTATTTACTAAGCTTGCAGATTTGTTGCTGTTATGGTGTTGAATGTATGATAATCATAATTATCTGAATCTCAGGTTATCTCAAGTTTAGTTAGGTTGAGCTTAAATGATAAGAGCAGCTCCATCATCAGCAATAGTAAATTGGCTTACACAATAAGTTTTTGGATGAAATACAACTATTTTCCAGTGAATGGGTCTTATAATGATAAGTAAATGTGCGCAAGATCAAATGCTCATAAATTGCACTTAACACCAGAGTGCTTGCTCTTGATTGATTGGCCAAAGTGGTTGCATTTGAACAATCTCTCACATTATATGTCCCATTTTTCATATTTACAGGTGAGTGATTGAGAAACAATTAATATATTATTATGTTAGATGTGATAAATATTGTTAGAGGCTCAAATGAAAAATGGGTGGAGCTGCTCCAAGTATGGAAAAATTCCATATTGTAACCCCAAGCAAAATAGCGCCCCAGTTTCACTGAAATTGAGGATAAAATCAGAAGTCAGGATGAAATCACATAACACAAGGAAAAGAACAGGGGACCAAACTAGTTTTTTTTTTTCTTCACCTCAATTGCTGTTGCTCAGAGGAGTTTCACCTCATGTTTTGGATTCGCCTGCGACTCGACTGCTGTTCATAGTTTTCATGGAATCAAAGCTACAACAAAAGGTGTCCGTGTACACCAAGTGATTGCACTGGATTTTGAGTGAAGTCACTGGTTGTAAGGGACAGAGACCAGTGAAAAAGTAGTGAAATTCACTAGTCTAGTGAACAAGGACTAATGAACTGCACTCTGTACGCCAAGTGATTTCACTGGATTTTGAGTGAAGTCACTGGTTGTAGTGAACAGAGACCAGTGAAAAAGTAACGAAATTCACTAGTCTAGCGAACGAGGACTAGTGAACTGCACCCACATTTTGTAATAATGAAGCCTTAGCCTGCAAATCTTCTGAATTGATACCCAGTTTCATGAAACAATATCCAATTGTGTAGTTACCTGAAAGCACGCAAGTCTTGCTCACTTTTTGGGGATACACTCAAATTGGGGATGAAACTGGGGGTTTAGAGGGTAAAACTAGGGTCCAAAGAAATTCTTAAAACAAATTCTGGCTACATACATCTCCTCAACTGAATGTCCCCAACTGAATGGAATAACTGACTATGCGAAATGACCACCTCCTGAATGCACTGACAGTCCTTGCCAACGTCACCCAAGCCCTCACCTGGGCTGCCCCACTGCCCCAAAAGGGTGGGCATCTTTCAGCCAACCAAAGCTCTGAAAAAAGCTTCCCAAAACTCTGGGTATATGTGCTCCCAGCTCCTCCTTGCTCAGCTCATCAGCTACAAACAAGTCAAGTGTTCTTTTTCAGGTTTCTAATAATCACCAAATGCCAAAACTAATTTTATAAATAAAAACTTCCTAATTTTTTTACATCAGGTTCCATAGCTAGTAGGTAGCTGAGCATATATAAGGATGCTTAAATTCTTTTTCTTTCATGTTTTTTTAATAAATTTTTGGGTTAATTTTTCTTTTGATGATTGTGTGTGCCACATTACAAAATTGGGGGGTGGGGGGGCCCCCAAAAAAAAAAAAAAAAACCCTCAGTTAAGAGTAGCTTGGCATTAGGAAATTCCTGTATTAACTTACTTACTACATGTCTCTCACAAATTCCTTTGTAATACATACGTACCCATGTTGTTGGGCTATGTGCCTGTGAGCAAGCAAGGCAGGGGGTTGATACACCAAATCTCCATTGGGAGTCCAAAATGATCACTCACTCTCAAACCTTCAAGGTGCATCACTGCAACATATAACAACTCTTCTTCTGAGAAAGATGGCCATTATTATACTTTACTTATGTTGTTGTTGGGAAGAGGTCCTCAAATCATGCCCTGTTTTGATGTTCTTTCTCAAATCATTATTTCTCATCTTTCAAGTGTGCAAATAAAATCTTGAAAATTTAGCATAACCCGAGTCAAAAGTTTTTTTGTTTTCATCTTTCAAGTATGCAAATAAACTTGTCAAAAATTCAGCATAACAAATACATTAGAGTTCTCCATAGAGTAAGTGGTTAGGGGGTTCTTGTCTTGAGTTTGGCCAAAACACAATGTAAAGATGAAAGTTGAACTTGGAAAGTCTCTCAAATTAGTGGTTGTCAAAGTTTGATCCAATGTCTTGTGTTTTCACACTTAATCTTCTTGTCTTCTCATTTTTCCAAGTAGAGACTCGAGTTATCCTTTGCAAGCATTCTCATCACTTTGCCATGTGCAATTTTTTCTCATTATCTGTTTTGGGTCTTTGTTGATTTGGAGGTGGGAGAACAACAACAATGAAGATTTTTTTCTCACCTTTTGTTCCCTTGTTTTGCATGTGTGTGCATGTGCAAGGGCTTTGTGATTTAGAGGTGAAGAACAATGACAATGAAAATTATTTTTCACCTTGTTTTTTTTCTTTCTTGTGTGTGTGTATGTGCATGCATGTGTTTGTGGTTTTGTGATTTGAATTTGGAGGTAAAAGAGTTGCAACATGTATGTGTGTGTGTTAAGATTTTGTGTGTTTGGGGATAGAAGTACATGTGCATGTTTTTAGTTCTAGTCTTTGTTGAATTTTTTTGTGTGTGGGGAGGAGGCATTGCAAGAAAGAAGTTTCTTGATTTTGGGTTATGGGAAAGGGTTGCAAGAGAAAAAATGTCATCTTGTGCTGATTTTGAATATTGGTCCCTTACATGGGTAACTTAAGGATATATGAAAACTCAACATGAAAGGGCAAAAGCATACCCAAAGGACAAGGTGACTTTAAAGATTTCTCTATTAGATTTCATGGGTTGTTCAAAAACCCTATTGATAACTTCTCTAGGTAGGCTCAACTTTAGACAAATGGATCTAAAAAAAGTGATGAAACATTAAGTTTTTTAGCATCTAAACTTTTCCATACAAAAAGTCATTTGCAATTAATCTCCTCTGAGATGTTAAGGTTGGAAGTAGACACCTAATTAGATTTTAAGTTGTTTACAAAACTGTGAAAATTCTTCCACTAGCATGTAATGCCCTTGGCTGGTTTTTTAACACTACCAAAGTGCACTCTCTTATAAAGTGGAATTTCCCTCTTGAGAGGTAAGAGGTAGTTTTGGTTTTGTTTTATCACATCAAGTGTTTGGATTTATCGTCACACATCTCATGAAATCATCATCATCATTTCATCCAGAACTTTGCAACTTCATTGGGTGGGCATTACGCTGCGTAACACCCTCAGGCTGGGTCGTTCCCAAGATAACGAACCCTCGGCCTCCAGTCTTGAGGACCCATTATCTTGAGAACGCCCCAACCCTTGGGCATTACTCTATACTTTCATGGGTTACATCTATTGCAAAGGAGTTTGAAATAAAAATAGGTACAACCTATTTATCCCAATTTATAAAACCATTAATCCCAAGAATGGTGCAGAAATCTGTCTGTGATTGTTGTTTTAAAGTTTAATTTATGAATATAGTTAATCCGAGCAAGACTTCAATTGTTGGGATTGGCCATCTTGTACTAGCCACCATGTGGGCAACTCCATTCACTTCTAGTTTAGCATAATCATTTCAAAAGCATAATTTAGATCTCACACTCTCACCTGAATCTACAACTCACACATGATTTTGTTGGATATTTGCAGCCAATGTTGAAAGAGATCAGATTCCACTGAAACTACTTTTAAAAACCCCAAAAAAAACAATCAATTTTTTTCTTTGTATATGTGGCCAATTTTGACCTGAAAAATCTGATTTCTACCTTTTCGAACGATTTTTTAATGAAAAGTGGCCTAGATTCACCAGACTTCAAGGATCCATACTAAAAGATCTAAAGGCCCCAACAGCCAATTTAGACTTCTTGAAGTATGGTTTGTTAAGCACGGGTTTATAAATTGGATTCGAGCTTATAGTACCAGAAAATAATACGGTACTATGATCTCTCTCGCAAATTTCTTTTGGGTTCTTTAGAATCTTGAATTTCAACACAAATTTTGGACCTAAAGTGTAGTAGAGTAGTCTTATTTCATTAGACTAAGAAGCTTCAAAACTTTGACTCTAAACTCAATTGGCACACAAGAGGAGGAGTTTATAACACTTGCTTCCTATGTTCAGACAAAAGAGTGAAGGAGCCAAGCAAGAAGCGAGTTATTAAACTAATCAAATGTAGTGAATATTGGGTATAGAGTATGTCCAGGATTCAGATCTGATTTGGAGATATTGTCACACCTCGGGATTGGTTGTGGATTGGTCATGAACAAGCAAGCATAATGACAAAGTAATAACAAGTGGTGTGGACGGCCTGCAGTTTGGCTAAAACAACCCAATCATGTAGGTAGCATGGTTGTGAAGCTCCCTGGAAATAATTGGGAGATCTGGAGTCTCCACTGTAATCCCCAAGTTTTGATGGAGAGGTAGTTGATGTTCTGAATGCATACAAACAGACTTGTTTCAATGTCAACAACATGGCAACAACTTCGTATCTAGTGCAGATATGCACTTCTTTTGCTGGTGACATTAGGCCTCGGCAAGGTAAGGTAAAAGGTAAACGGGTAATTATTGTTGCCCTACCTTTACCTTACCACTACCTCTACCCGAACAGCCTGTGTTGACTTTTACCTCTACCATTACTGTACCACTGAACATGGGTAATTACCTGGTAAATACAATTTTTTTGTTTTTTTGCTCTTGAGTCTTGCATAGCGTAGTGTGCGTGTAGCCAAAAAGGAGGGGCGCCATTTAACTACAGACACCCTAGATCACTTAACAGACGTCCTCATGGATCACAATGTTCAACCCCTGCCTCTGTCAGGTCTGCTGATCCTTCATGCCTCAAAGCACTCAGCAAACGACCCCACGACATAAGAGCTTAGAGGCTCAAGCAATTTCTCGGTCCTACACACAGATGCATTACTACACCCAGCTCTCAAAACACGACTTCGATCATGGTTACAAAACCCAGATTCTATTCACAGAATGTGCACAAAACATATCAGTGATATGCCTGTGTATTAGGGCATGACTACATATAGACCTTAAAGAAGGGAAAGGTAAAAGGTAATTACAAGGTAATGGGGTAATTCGATTCGCTCTACCTTTACTTTACTTGTTACCCTACCTGCTGACCGAACATTGACTTTTACCTTTACCTTTTAAGGCTTTACCGGGTAACTTAATGGTAACCTCCCTACCTTGCCGAGGGCTAGGTGACATTCATGTTAGAGATCGGGTTTTTTTTCTCCCAATTTTGTGAGATAGGTGCTGTACTGATCATTCACAAGAAGACTTGGCCAAATTTGGCTGCATGTTAGGGACCCTGTCACCACACACCACCCACCCTCAGTCAACCCCCAAGGAAAAAAGATGAGCCCTCTTGGGTTCATGTTGAGCCCTCTCATTGAGGGCATCAACATTCCATCCCTAAATGTGTTCATCATCATTTTTGGCTTGGCCTAATAGCCCTTTCAAAGAGGGTGGGTGTCAATGTTGGGTGGATATCATTTTTTTCTAATTGTTGGCATTGGTTTTTAAAATGTTTTTAGAGAATCCGATTGGATCTTAAATTAGTTTTAATTTATTTCAATTTAATATCCATCGAGGATATCAAATTCCTTTTAAAAAATGAAAATCGAGATCTCCAAACTCATGTTTTCCCAATCATTGTAGAGGATATTTAATGTCCTTTGCATTAACTTGGTGCCTTCAAAAACATGTGCAATTCTTTATTCACCAACTCTTTGGCTAGTTGAATGGTTTCAACAATCATCCTGAAAATACAAAAAACATTAATCTTTATCAGTCAATCGATCTACCATAGTTCTAGATTTTAACACACAGTAAAATACATGGTGGCATTTCACCAACATTGAAAACAAAGACTAATAGATCTTCCACCATAAAACCAACTTGTTTTCAACCAATTTAAGATTTTAAAATCTTGGGGTCTAACATTAGGGATAACATGTTATGGGTGTTCTTTTTTCATACTTCATTGGGAATGAAAGAGAAAAATCTAAACATTACATACTTGTTTTCTAATTTTGGAAGGAAGTGTCGACAACTCCAAAGCTAGAACCATATTATCTTCCATCAAGTTGGTCATAAAAGGTGGTATTTCAAATTCTTCTTTTAAATTTCAAAGCCATGGTAATTGTTACATGCAAAGCAATGTAAAAAAAAAACAATGTTCATGGGATCAGTTAAGCACACAAGCATTCACAACTAGAAAAAATATATAAACAATGATTTGAGTGACTTCCCAAGTTAGAAGTGAGGGCACACGACCATTAATTTTCATTGGTGTTTGGCAATTGTAACGTAAAACAATTGTTGCCCTAAATTGCACTGTTTCTTGGAATAGTATGATCTTACTTGTAAACTTACTTGAATAATCAAGTATGAAAATAACAATCTGCAAATTTCAAAACGAAAACAATTTGGCCAAGTGATGATTTTTTATAAAATTGCATGGGCAAATTTGATGGAAACATATTTGAAGCCTTTACAAACTTTTTCATCACTAATGGCATACTGACAAGCTTTGGAGAAAGCATGCCCAAAACATGTTTTTTTAAAGTTCTCCTCCAAACCTAAAGCTTCACATTTGATAATAAATTTGAGAGCACTTGTCATTGTGTTCAAATTTGAACTTTCATTTTTATTGTATGATTTTTTGTTATTTTTCAAACCATATTTATCCAAAGAATTAGTCAATTTTTTTGCTAATGCCAATGCCAATGTCATGTTGTTTTACAAGCCTCAAATAAACCATGTTTTGGCTTTTAATTAGATCCCAAAATATTTAAGATCAAAGCAAACATTTGATGAACACCTTTAGACATCCATAGATCAAATTCACAATGATGGAATCACACTTTGATCTTTTTCAACAATATATCTTACCAAACTTCCTCTTATTGTAAAGTTCATTTCCTCATGAAAATTTTTACTTTTTTGGAATGATTTGCATCAATATGTTTACTCGAACATGTTATTCCACTTGTCTTATAATAAAATATTAAACCTTTCCTTAATTTTGTTCTTGGGTTTAAAATATATATAATTGGAACAACACAACATACAATGCATGATTTGAGGTGCATCAAGTGTCACTTTTCCATTGTTATTCACATACAAAAATGACCAACATAAAGCATTCCTATTATGCATCTTCAATTTTATTTTCTTTAAGAATACAATAGTTCCAAAATTTCTTAATTTTTTCTTCATCCTTTTAATTTTGAAACTACTATCTTTAGTTTGCAAACTTGTGTTTTTTTAAGTCTCTTCCATTATTTCATCTTCATATTTGGCCTTATTCAGGACTATTTCATACTCTTCATTATGGATTTTCATTTCCACTAAACCCTTCCATTTATCATAATGATGTTCAACAAGGTCAAAGATGGAGAAACTTGAGCAAACAAAATGTCTTACAAACAAAGGTTTTGATCTAGGGTTTGAGGTGGATTATGAAATGTATTGTTAGTATGCATAGCTAAAATAACTAATGCAAACATTTACAAGCAAAAATCAAACTCTCTTTTGATTACAAAAATAAAGAGATGTGCAAAATATAATTCTAATGCAGTAGCTATCTTGTAAAAAAAACTTACACAAATCAAAATTAAAAAAATCAAAGATGAAACCAGAAAGTAGCAAAAATAAAATAAAACTAACTAACTTACTTCGAAAAAATGTTGTCAATTGTCACCAAACAAAAGTTACAAAATCCGAAAAAGAGGGGAAAGTACAAATTCTAATAACATGATAGGAGAGCATAGCAATAGTGTGAAGGCAAGAAGTAGCAATGCAAAGGGAAGAAGAAGCATGAAGGAAAAAAAATACGCAAAACAACAACAAAGCAAATAAAAGAGAAGATGGTGCCCAACCATGAACTCGGGCCCTTTTATAGAGCAACAACATTGGTCATGCAGTTTGATGCAACCACGATTAAGTGGTGGCCACCTCAAACCCTCAAACTTTTAATGATTTTTTTTTTTGAAAAGGATTTACTCATTGACTTGATATCCAGATCCAGGCAAGGAGTTGATCTCGAGTCTTAATATCATTTACGAGATATGCAAGTTCAAACCAGATATGGCATGATCAGATTCCAAAGTTATAAGATCCAGTGATCAGGATATCGCTTGGACATCATATAGTTTGTGATATTTAGCAGTTGAGATATCATTCTAGATTATCACAATTTATGATATCCAACAAATGTCAAAAGTGATATCTGAGTTTAGTATTTGGGTTGTTTTTGATTGGTGGGTACCTCCGTTATTGGCATTATACTACTTATGTGCTAGCTAGATTCACTGGTGAAACAATATTGTTGAAGCCTGAACAACCAGAACTATGTTGTGTGCTTAAATGGGTGCATAATATCGAGCCATGCTTATAGGCAAGGATTACAAGTAATTCATTTGTGTCTAAGACACCAGGTCAAATGATTTCTTTTCTCTATAGCACCAATTGAGATCATCCCAAAAAAGATTGTAGTAATGATTGACAACCAGTTTTTTGAAAAGTGGTAAAAAAAACATCTCCAGAGAACTTGCCATTCACTTACACGAGGGGATCGCAATTTGACTACAGATCTTTGATGCCCAACTTTATAATAATTCTGAACTACAAAATATAAGACTCGCCACATGCAAATTTGACAATGTCAATTGTCCATCCAAAGGAATTGAAGGGCTAGCACGTTTGAAAGAGATTTTGTTGGTCCACTATTTTAGAAGCTCACCATCCTATGATGGAAGGGCGTGTTGTACCTTGTAATGTCTATTTAGGTTTGATTTTGGTAGATTGTGTGGAACCCAAAGCAAAGCATATGAAAATATGAATCTTGCCAAATATGAACACGGGTTTCATTGCTCAAACTCTCAACTCTAAATCTGGATCAATGATTTAAGTTCAAATCAGAATCAGATTTAATATGGAATACATATCAAGGTCAATATGGAATACATATCAAGGTGATAATATATTTATTCCCTCAAACAAATTGCAAAGTCACATTCTAATCATTGATTCATTCGTTTCTAACAAATTTGGTTCAAGCTATTACTACAAAATACAATTCTGAAAATCATTATGTACAGATTGTTATTTTGAGTTAATATATCCTTCCAGATGTCTGGTTAGGATGATATGTTTTCTAGAGGGATCCACCACAAATGGTCAATCCATTCAAAAAACTTCAACTACAAATGGCCTATCAACTTAAATAGAGGTATTTAAGTTACCTTACTCTAGGTTCAAATCAAAGGTTAAATGTGTTGAAAACAAAAGATTAACTTCAAATTGGACATTTGCCTCTCATCTTGTGAAAAAATCTAATCAAAAGCTTTTATTCAACAAAGTAGCATATGGATAATTTTGGAAATGGAAGGTCATTTTTTGGAGTTCATTGAGCTCCTTATCACCACGCGCTCTCTCTCTCTCTATATCCAAAACTCATCAATTTTCATGTGGATGGTCTCATCTGTAACACATATTCACCTCCTAGGATCATAAGGAGTTTTACTATGTCGAAATTTTGATTCCACAAAATAAATTTCACACAACCTGATTTTTCCAAACATATATAACTTATGGTACACATGATGTATAATTTAGTGCTAAAACACATGCGGAATCTCTATATATGTGCATTTATGCAAAATTATAAAGGGGCGCAATTAAGTTTATTTTGCATGTATGATTGTGCCATTAACTCGTGATGATAAGACATTCTCCAAAAGTAATTGATGCAAACTTTTGGACCTTCAACTTTTGATTGCTCAATTTTCTAGAGATTGTCAATATTGATATTTCTCAAGAAATTTCTGAGAAACATATTTCGTCCTGTAATTTTCAAATTTTATCTCAACCATATCATCCAATCTAAATTGTCAAATCTGCCTTCATGGACTTTGTGCCATTCTAATTTCATGAATTCAAAGAAATATATTTATGTGTGTGTTTTGAAAATACTTTTAAAACATTTGGATCAAAAGATTGAACATTTTTTATAAACCCAAGTTCAACAATGTTTGCTTGGGAAAAAATGGAAGAAAATGGAGATGAATGGATTTACATATGGAATTATGAAAGTGGATATTGTCATAAATGCTAGTAATTGGGAGGATGTATTCTATAGTGGCCCACACTTTATGTCCCAATTTAGTTTTTCTTTAATGGTATGGTGATTTGGCATGTCATTAACATACCATAAGAACCATTTATATTCAAAATTGAATTTGGTTTATGATTTTCAACTTCAATAAGAAGATATCTATGTATTTTGTGCATGATAATGTGCACACACCATGTAGTATGAACTTTTGAACCGAAAACATATGAACTATCTTCACATTCTACACATGCAATTTTCAATATGATTTTAATTCAGAATATCTTATACAAACTCAATATTTGATAGATGGAAAAAAAAATGCATAAAAAAATTGTATAACAAAAACTTTAAGAAAAATACTTCTTTGAACTTTTGAATAACCAAATCTGAAAATTATTTTCAAAAGTGCTTATATGAGTTTTTTTTTGTTGGATTGATGTTTTTACTTGCTTCTAATTTATATTGTACCTATGATTGATGTTTTGGCACTTCTTTTTCCAAATATTATTTATTTTAAAAATGAGGTTAACTTATTTTAAATTGAATTTGTCAAAAGTTCAACAATGAACAAATATGCAAATTACACCTTTTGTTGTGTATTTGTAATAACAACCCAATGGTTCCAAGGACAATAAATATTTTTTCACAAGTTGGGAGTTTGATTTTCCACAATTTTAGCAAATATTGATTATAATTTCCCTTTTTTGGCTAGGCCTTCTGTGAATTTGTTTTTGTGTTGAACATCAATTGTATGTAAGGTGTGCCAAAAAGATGTTTAATTGGCCTTTGTTCATATGAACTTTATTAGTTCATTAACCACCTCATAATCTTCACCTAAGTAGATTTAGTTTAAAAATTGGACTTAAAAAAAATGTTTAATCTATAAAAAATGAGGCACTATAACTTGCATTTACCCAATTGTTCAAATGTCATTAACTTATATGATGGAAAAAATATGTGGCATCAAAGTCAATACATTATTGTGAAATTTTATTTGCTTGTATTTGGTATATTTTAATTTGCCCCAAAAGCTTGCCACAAGGTATTGAAATAAATTATACAATATAATGCACTTAAAAAAATTGTAAACTTTGGGCATGTTTTCGAACTCCTTGCTACAAAATGGTGGTACAAAAGTTCAAGGTGTTTTACTTCACCTTTTATTCACATCAACTAGACAAAATCATCAAAAAAAGGTAATTAGTTCAATTGAAACCATCTTCTGTTCATGGACTTGCTAAAGATTCAAATTTGACTTGCTATGGATGTTTTAAGCTTACCATGGCCTAAACTCGGCTAAAATCACTTTTAGTTATATATTTTATAATTTGCTAGAGGGCTTACATCATGAGAATGGAGAATTCACATAATTCTTATTTGACACATTCCCAAGTTTAGGACAAATAATGAACTAATAAAGTTCAAATAGACCTTTGATTCATTCATTTAACACAATCAAACGGGACAATTTACCCAAGTTTTTCATGGGTTTGTGCATGGTTGAGTGACTAACTTTTCAACCAAGAACAATCCACACAAAATCCATTTTACAATGTTAAATTGGTAGTTTAATGTGAAATCATTGATTAAATGGTAATAAAGTCCATGGATAAAAATAAATAAAATTCATATTAATAGGAACCCAAGTAGAGATTCAAAAAATTGAACCATAATTTTAGAAATTCATATAGTTGATTTCCTTGGGTTTAATCACCTACCCTACTTAAAATTTGGTTATGATTTTTATATCAAAACCTAATTACATTATATGCTTTCATAATTAGGTTGTTATTTTAGAACCAAGTTGCAATTAACAAATTTAAGATTATATGTTTTGCTAGGAGACATTGAAATAAGATGGATATTATAAAAACTCAAAAAGAGGTCACAAAAGGGAGCCACTCAACTATGGCTTCACCTTCATAGTCCTTGAAAAACTCTTTCCAATGTCATGTCAAGTTTTGAAGTCAAACAAGATTTTCCAAATTACACTTTGAACATGTATATCACTTTCAAACATATCTTGGAAACATTTACCACATTTTTGTTCTAATTTTTCAAACACTTTTATAGGTCTTGAAACAACTATATTTTGACCATTCTAGCCCATTTAAAAGTCCTTTTGATGATTTAAAGATCAAGGTATGGCATGTTCATACCCCTAGAAGAGTTGCCACTAAGAAACTTGGCTATTCCATCAAGTTGTAGTTGGGATTTATTAATAATGTGGTGACTCAACAATTGAAAACTATAAAACAAGTGGTCCACATGTGATCTTAAAACAAGTGGTCCACATGTGATCTTAATTGCAATTTAATATTTTTGGTATTCACAATTTTAAAACTCGTATCAACTACATTATTCATGCAAACAAATTAGATCAACAATCACATTCAATGTAAATGTGAAGCATTTAAATCAAGTGATTCTTTAAGACATTAGCATTTTACATGTGGTATTTTATTATTTTAATTTTAACAAATTTTCTATTATAAGTTTACAATCTTTTATGTTCATTGAAGGCTAATGGAATAATTAATATACTAGATTGTAAAAGAAAGATTTATTGTATGTGAATAAATATTTCAACTACATGGAGCTTTGTCTTTGGCATTTGAAACAAGTGCAATCCAAGGAACCCAATTTTTATGGTGAATTCCTTATTGTTACCCCCCTCAACAATTCAAATGAATTGGCAATATGAAAGCACATTTGGCCTTGTCTATATGGACCCAAGTTACCTTTAACACTACAATGCCAACTACACCTTGTTAATGAGAGTTTATGCCATTCTATATACCATGAAAGGAAAAGATGAAAATCAAGAATTCCTTGGAATGGTGTGTGTTCATGATGGTACACCTTGATGCCTTGTTGATGATGCATGTTATGGGCAACAAGAATTACGTAAAACATCATTGACATGTTGACTATATTTGGATTACATTTTTTAAATTGATTTATTATCTTTATGATGAATGAAAACCAAACTAGATTTAAATTTAAGTGGTGAAAAGTGACAACCATTCAAACAAAAGTTATATTTTGTTCAATATATTATGGAATTTTATTTATTTAGAATAATTAATTGAAAGTACCACACTCAACCTAGTTATTAACTTTTTGAACAAATCACAAACCTAACTTAATCATTTAATTAATCTGTTTGTTAATTAGTCACAAGTAACAACATGATTGATTTCAAATTTGCATGCATTCATAATAAAAGAAGAATTGACAGTAAGGTCAAAGTCCTTACCAAGGACTATAATGTATGTATGACCTTATAAAATATATGTATTAGTTTATTGAATACCATATCACAATTTAAATACAATTGATTGCCTTTTTAAATAAATATTTTGTATTGGATATTGATATTGAAAACAAATATCACTAAAACACATTTTGGTTTTGCAACTTCCATTTGCAATTAAATATTAGTTGGAAAGAACATATGCAATTGATGGCCTATGAGTTGTTAAACCCATGTTGTTTCACTTATTTTGTTAGAAAGGACAATGATGTGGCATCCAGTTGCAAATGCCAATTGTATTATCAATTAACCTTTTGTTATTTTGTGACAATATTGAAATTCCATGTCATATATTCCCATGGTGTGTTTTGCAAGTGTAAAATGATGTGGATGCCATGTCAACCTAATCATTTCACTTGATTAGGTGTTATAAATGATGCCTTCTTGTAAAAGTGAGATGTGTGGAAAAACCATTCACGCATGTTCAATTATGAATTGCACACATGATTAAAGGTGAATTGAATGTAAAATCCACTTGTCAAGTTTTTATGTTAAGGGTTGATAAGTTTGTAAATGTTTGGTTCAATTCATTATGCCAAAACATGGCATATATGATTAGATGTCAAAACCTAGGTTAGTTAAACAAACCTATGCTACTTAAACTAGTTAAACTAGGCCACATAGATTAAATGACCTAACATTACTACAATTCATGGGGTTTTCAAAAGGTCCAAGTTGATTAAAAGGTCTTAAGTACATTTTGATTACAAGTTTGGGGCTTGAATGACATGTGTATTTTTTATTGGTAAACTTGACTAAAATGACCTATTTGATTATATGTCAAATTGAACATATAGTCAAGGGGTGAAAGCACAGTCAAAAAAGCTAGGGGCATTAAGGTAAAAGTCGTTTTCCAAGGATTACACATGACACGTTTTGCTTTTGTGTTCATTTTTAACTTTAAAATTTGTATTTTGAGTACCCTATTAACACTGCATTTTAGATATAAGTACATTTTGACTACAAATTGATTTTATATCATGTATGTTATGCATTCATGTGTTTTGTCACATAAACATGAACAACTTTTGTTAAAGGCACATTTTCAAACTACATGATTTTTAGGGTCAAAAACACTTTTGAACCAAATGTGTTCAAATTGGTCATAAAAACAATTTTCATTAGTTTAAGTCCTTTTGCCCTTCTAATCGTTGATGTTAAAATCCTCTTTAATTTTTAGAAGGAATGATGCACATTTGGTATTTAAAAAAGGACATTTGAAAAAAGGTTTATCCACTTTTGAGGTTTGAGTGCTTTGAACATGCAAAAAACATTTTTGATTTCTATCAAACTTTGAGCATGTAGACTTTATAATTAATGAAAAAAATTCCAAAAACATTCATGACAATCCAAACTATTATGTTTCATTTGTGATCTTTCAAACATACAAAAATGCACTTAAAGAATGTCCACTCATTTGGGTCGTTCCTTTAATTACATTTTTACGCCAAGTTAAACAAAAAATGACCACCTTGGTCAAAATGACCAATGTCTTTTAATCAATTGGGACATCTAGTCAAGTTGAACAAAATAAAATGACATCATGATACATGATGTTTTAGTTAAATGGGACATCCAATGCTATCTAATTGATCAAAACAGCTTTTAAATGAATTAAACAATAACCTAGGCCTACTTACATACCTACCCACCTACCATCTTACAAACCTACCTACCTACCTACTTCGTACTTCCCACCTACCATCATACATCCTTACCTACTTACCTATTTACTTATCTCCCTAACTACCTCCTACTTCCCACTTACCATCATACAACCTCACCTACCTTATCTACCTATTTCCCACCTATCATCATATAACCTTTTTTACATATTTCCCACCTACCATCCTACATCCTTACCTACCTATCTACTTAATTACCTATTGCTTACTTCCAACCTACCATCTAAAAACCCTACCTACTTACCTCCTTTTACCCATCTACCATTGTACAACCCTACCTACCTACCTCCTATTACCCATCTACCATTGTACAACCCTACCTACCTACTTCCTACTTCCCACCTACCATCTTACATCTTTACATACCCACCTACTTCCTATTCCCACCTACCATCTTACACTTTACCCACCCACCTTCTTACTTCCCACTTTCCATCTTACATCCTTACATACCCACCTACCATCTGAAATCCTTATAAATTACCTAACCACTAACCTACTTAATTACCTACCTCCTATGGATTACAATTTACCTACTTACCTAACCCTCTACCTACTAAGCATTATGCAACCTACCTACTAATTATTTAACTTCCTTTCTTACCTACGTAACTAGTGATGTGAACTAAACAAGTGAAATAAAAAACTTGACAACTTTTGTCAACTTTGGAAGGTGTCATCCATTGGTAAAGACTTGGTTTATCATTGGGGAGGTGAGGGGTTCAATTCCTAATAGTTGTAACTTATATACTTGTTTAAAGGGTTGGGGTAAGTAGGTTAATTATTATGAGAAAATCATGTATGTTGCAACTTGTCTATCTAGTTGTAATCTAGTTCCATCATACATTTTTTAGTTGTAACTTAGTTGCATCAGACATTTTTTAGTTGCATTGGACAAGTTGCAACAGACAAAATTTTCTCATAATAAATTAAGTTAGGTTAAACTAAGAATGTTAGATAAACTAGGCTAGGTTAGGTAGGCTAAGCTAGGCTACCACCTACCTACTTGTTATTACGACCTACCTAAACTTATATACAACCTACCTACTTACTTAAACATACCTACACAAAAAAAAAATATTAGTAATAATCTAGGGAAAAAATTGGGTAGAAATTTGATTAGGCAAATGGTTCATTATACAATAATCAAAATGATTAGTCAAATAGTTCAATAGCCTTCTAGTAAAAAAAATCCACCCCAGTCAAGCATGACAAGTCTAAATTGACTTGTCCATATTGACAAGATGGTCTTTTGACACCTGTCCAAATAGGGTCCATGACTAGATGCTCTAATCAAAATAAATTATTTTTTGTAATAATGTTGGTTGGGCCATTTAGGTTAAGTAACCTAACCTACCTACCATAGGTTGTTTAAGTTAAAAGCCTGGGCTAGGTAAAGGATTAGGTGGCATAGCCTACACACCTTAGTTGAGATTAACCATGTAAATTATTTGGCTTGAACTAAAGTAGATAAATTGTAAAAGTAAGGATTTGAACCCTTCAAAGTTTTTACCATTACATCAATTTTTTTTATGTAATATAAACTGTGACCATATTTTAATAAACATTTTTTCTAACCTACCTAAGCGACTTACTCAATTACCTTGAGCTTCTTAAGCTATCTAAGCACCTAGTTAAAGGTTATATAAACTACATAAACTACATAAAAGTTTACTTAAAAAGGTTTACCTAGGGGTTATTTAGGCCACCTAGGCTACGTAAGGACCTACATAAAGGTCTATTGAGGGGTTGCTTCGGGTTCCTAAAGGTATTTAGACTAGTTACAAGTTACTTAGGGGTTACCTAGGCTAGGCTACCTAGGGATTGCTTAAACTACCTAAAGGCCTACTTAAATGTTGTTTAGGCTATGTTTCCATTTGTGATATCTATGATCACTCAAGGAAAAATGAGATTTTGCAATTGGTCTTTGTGACTAATTCTTAATCACATGTGACACATGCGACTAAAATCCCACTAATTGCATTTGACAAATTGCATGCAACCATAGTCACAATTGACATGGTCCTTGGTTAAAAAACAAAAGTCAACAAAATATATTTTCATCCATTAATTTTTATATATATAGTTATTTGCAACTAACATGTGACTAATTCACTAGAAGAATTCTTGTCCATTTTGACCTTATGTTTATGACTACAATGCAAATAATGTCCAAATTAACTAATTTTGCAATTATAACTATGTCAATCCTACATGTCATTATAGTTGCAAATGTTTAGAGTTATGAATGTGACTAAAATTAAGCAAAAAAATAAAATAAAAATTGTTACTATAATTTGTGACTATGAAAAATAGAAAGAAAATGAACATTTATCATTCATTATTAACTATGCTTCCATAAAAGGATGAAAATGTAGTTGTTTTTGCAACTACTTTAGTATTTTCTACCAACTTCACACCAATTCTACCAATTGTAAAACGTAATGATTATACATTTGTAAGTAGGTTTAATATCCAAGTTAGATGGTTTAGATAGGTAGGTTAGGTAGATTAAATAGGTACTTAGATTAGTTTATGTTAAGTACACTAGAGGTTAATAGTTAAGTAAATTATGTAGACAATTTACATAAGTAGGTAGGTTAAACTACATAGTTAACTAGGCTATGTAGTGGTACAAGACTAGGTAACTAGGTTAAACTATGTAGGTAGATTAAGTAGGTATAAGCTAGCTACCTTACTAGGTTTGCTATCTACCTAGCTTAAACTATCTACCTACCTATTTACGTTCACCTAACGCAAACTACATATATACTTACCTACTTAACCTAAGCTACATATACCTAAATACTTAACCTAAACTACCTACTTCATGTTCTGTACTTATGTTTATCTACCCAGCTATCTACCTATTTAACTAAGTAATAGGTAAGTTAAGTAGTAAATAGTTAGAAAATGGGTAAATAAGTAGGCTACTTTTGTATGGAACAAAGGATGTGGGATAATGTAGTAATGTTTTCCTTTCATGAAATTTATCCCATATCCTTCGTCAACAAGTTCAACTTCGTAAACTATATAACTAGGAATAGTCCATGCATAATGCATGCACAACAAATATTCAAGTGTAAGTACCACTTGGAATGGACCGATCAAAAAGGCTTATGACCAACAAATTAAATAGGGTCCTACTTATCTAAGCCTACTTATTAACCTAGCCTAAGCATACCTACCTATCTACCTTGCAACCTATATATATGCCTAGCCTAGGCATAGGATATTAGCTAGGATAGCCAGGTGGTTTAGTTGATTAGGCCTAGGTTTGGCCTAAATTGTTAATTAGGTAGCCTAGGCTAGGTTTAACTATCTAGGTTGCTAATTAGGTTATTTGGCCTAAGCCTAGGCTTCTAAACAAGACTTAGCTTATGTATGTTACATGTTAGGTTAAGCTAGTAGCTTAGGATTAGCTTTTTAGGTAATGTAGTTGAGGCCTAGGTTTTTAGGTTGTTTTGCCTAAGCAACCACTTCAAATATGTCATGTGGCTAAAAAAACATGAATCATTGGACATGTGGTAACACATTGTGACTATTCCCTTGTAATCACAAATGTAGGCAGGATGCAACTACAATCTCTAATTGTAAATGTAGTCACAAAAGAAGGGTCAACATCAAACATCATCAACCATGGTAGTGGATGGAAAATTGGTTGGTAGAAGTAAGGTTTTGCGACTCACAATGCAACTATGGTCACTCATCATGTCATTTATGAGCATTTGTCTTTTGGCACGTGTCCAAGGCAACTAAGGTTAGGATTTGTCACATGTGTCCTTTATGACTAAAATGCAGTCACAAATTAAGTGGTTAATGATTTGGCCAACATTAATAACAAATGATGTGTTGACATCTAGTAGCATTTTTGGTTAATTCAAAATTATTTTTATTTAATCTTGAAAATCCATGTCATCATGACACATGACATAACAAAAATTTGCCACATGGCATACTAATTGTTTTCATTTTTTGAAAGTCAATTATTTGGTGGCATGTGGCAAATTTAAGCCCAAGTTAATATTTAATATTTTAATTAATTAATCAATTATAATCATTCAATTTAAGGTTAATAACATTTTGACAAATGGCATCTACATAAATAGGTAAGGGGTTAGGCCAAGGGATGTAAGTAGGTAGGTTTAAGATTTTTTTATTTTTAAATTGGGTTTAACCTTTAAAGAGGAACCACTTTTATTGACTCATCCCTTCAAT
The DNA here is from genome assembly GCA_963920785.1 of Sphagnum contortum. Taxonomy (NCBI): domain Eukaryota; kingdom Viridiplantae; phylum Streptophyta; class Sphagnopsida; order Sphagnales; family Sphagnaceae; genus Sphagnum; species Sphagnum contortum. The sequence goes on from OY987280.1 coordinate 13,341,157, forward strand.
GGCACTTGCACTTTGAATACAACAAATGTGCACCTAGTTATATACTCCACACTAGAAGAACAAATATATATATATATATATATATATATGGGTTAAACATTTTAGTTGCAAATGTGATCAACTTAATTGCAACCTATTTGGAATGACTTCCTAATATTTATTTTATATTAGCTTAGTTTACCTAGTAGTTATACTAACTATTATTATTGTTATTATCATCATGCTTGTTATAGTTATTCAATATAATAATATAATACAAGAATATTAATTTGAGTGGGTATGAAAAACCTTGGATACATATGTAATATGGCCTTAATATGTTTTGTATATATGTGAGATACAACTTGAATATATTCAAAGTTTACAAATATACCCTTTATGTATGATTGATATATTTTAATATTTTAAATGCAAACTACTAATACACCCTTAGTGGATTTAAAAACACCTTAATGTATTATAACATAAATATTCCATTAATGTATGCATAATACATCATATTATATGTATAAGGGGAACCAAGTTTTTGTTATTTTGCAATTGATGGGCCTTAGATGGGCCTTCTTGGAAGAAAATAATGTTCAAAATTTAGACAATTAAGCCATTCATTGTAGAGTAGTTGTAAATGTGACCAAAACATATAAAACTTAGGAAATAGTTGTAAAACTTACTAGGGTTATTTGCATGCAACAATTAGTCACACATAATCACAAATAGAATGGTTATAATTTGGCCTTTTTCTTCTGGAATGGATGCCATGTGTGAATCTAACATTAGATAACTAATAACCTATAGTTGTGACATTCACTTAATAATCACATGTATTATGTTTTGTTACATTGTTTTGTCAAAGTTTTATTTGATATTGGTTGTAGATCATTTACATCTTAACATTGGATTAGGATCCAAAACAATTTGAAATGTTTGCATAAAATTGTATGTTGCAAAAAATACTTATAGGGATTATAGTTATTTTTAACACTTCACAACATTTATTTAAAGTGGGGTACTAACCTTAATGTGCTCTACCCAACCCATGATGGGTGAGATAGTAGTAAGAACAATTGGGATGGACCTTTGTATTGTGAAGATGCATTTCATTGAAGGGATGAAGGAGTTAGGCAACCTTATTATGTTAGAATTGGAGCACGAGCTAGATGTACTACAATTGAGTCGTGAAAGGACGAATAGTTCAAATTTTATGATAGGGTGAAAGCATGACCAAGTATCCACAAAAAGTGATTCTATGTAGCTGCAGTCATATTTTTACACATAAATGCAAGAAAGTAGAATTAAAACTTTTAAATCATTGATAAACCATCATGGTGCACAATATTGAGTTTATAATATGTTGTATACAAAGTTTGGAAAACTTTCATGTCTTAAAAGTAGGTCAAAAGTATTTTTGAAATTGATTGGTGGAATTGTATCAAAAAATACTTTTACATTAAAATAATGATATATTTTTACTTTTACTTTGGGAGTTGAAAGTGTGAAGGTACCTTGAATCATAGAAGTCATTTTCAAAGTTATCAATAGAAATTTATTATAAAAAAATTTCAACCCTAGTTTATTTTATGGAGGATTTAAATTTGAAAGATGAGTTTTTAAACTTTTTTTTTTTCAATAAATGACCATAATTCAAGGTACATACACAAATTTGGTAATCATAATCCTTCCACAAAATCTTTGGTGTCAATGTTATCACATCATATTACAATTGAATCCTTTACTCACTAAAAAAATAAATATGAAAGTGCATGAAGTCCATACTCATTGATTATGGACTATTACAAGTTTTTGGGTACTCTTTTGAAAGTCCATTATATTATAACTAATTAAAACTATCCATGACATTCATATAATGCTGGCCTCATAATAAGTGGCATTTGCCACTTTTTATCCTTTTTAATATAAAGTGGCACGGCGCCAAAGATTGGCGCCACTTGCTACCCCAAAATGCAATTTTCGCCCTAACTATCAGAAAAGTGTGGTTCTTACGCCCAATCATGTGTATTTGCAATGTGTTCATATTTGCTAGACAGGAATGCTGCGAAGCAGCTCGGTTTGCTTGCACTGGAATATGCCTTCTAGAGAAAGATTGGCCAAAGACAGCTGAGTGGGATCACGTTTTTTGAAAGTTTTTGAAAAAAAAAAAACTTATAATGTGGCGCGGAGGCCTACGGAGCAAGTGGCATAAGTGGCGTCTAAAAATAGAATGCCACCTCTTATGAGGCCTGATATAATGTGATATATTATATATAACATTGTAGTGTGGAGTCTTTTATCATTCTAGTCAATTATATCTAATCACATGACTAATTACAAATTTCAAAATCTTGCGACAATTCCCTTATCATAGCATTTAATGGACTATGTAATGTGTTTTCACCCAATAATACCTCATCTTTCCATATTTCATTGAGCACTCTACATCGAATGCATTAGACAATATTTTCCTTGGGGTTTTGGTGTGCTTTATCAAGCAATGTCCCCACCACATCCACATTGAAGTTGTTGTGAATCAAAGTTCAAACTAATTCTTCATGATTTTGCACATTGGAAATAGCCCACATTTTATGACTTTTTGGATCATTAAACACTTGAAGAGTTTTTATGTGTTTTATACATATGAACTTCCTTTCAAAGTGTCACATGGAAACTATGGACGCAGTTCTCAAACATTTTGCACTAAAACACTAGCCCTTGCTTTACTAAAAAAATATTTTTAAAAACCACAAGCGATATTCTTTAGATACCAAACAAATTTATCAACTATTTCTGCTCTTGTGGAATTGACAAGTCTGCCACCAACCAACATTTGACTTATTTACATCAAATTCACAATGGTAGTGCATGTTGGTGCATGTGATTTTTGGACTTGGTTGTAGTTTTTCCTTTTCCTAACATGTGTATCATTAAAGATAAACCGAAGTTCTTTAAACCTCAAATTTCCTACACACAAGCAAATTGTCAAGACTTAGAGAAGCAAAGTTTAAACCTTCACCCACACTTGCTGTTGGCGTCTCTCTCAGTATTGGCCATATCCAACATAACGTACAGTGTTAAATGGTTCCCATGTCCCCACCCATAGACATGAAAAGTGAACATAAAGTGAAAGACTATTCAAATATCATCATTGTTCAAGGGACCAAGGCAATCTTGTACAAACTATTTTAAATTTGGTACTCAGTATGTGAAAATTGAATGAAAAAAATGTCAAAACACGCCAGTTTTTGCTGAGCAAAATGGTTTTGGCCCAGCCTTTTTGCACAGGATGATGCTGAGGCTGGTAAAAGGCATAGCAAAGCCTAACACCGGCTGTTGATTGGCTAGAATATTGTTAGAAATTAACTAGTTCTTAAGAAATCTCAAGATGAACCCCAGTGGCTGGTGAAAGGGCTCCAGTCAATATGGTACAGCAGCAGCAGCTGTGAAGCAGGTGATGGTGTTATGACAAATGAGTGATTTAGATATGCATACCTGAGATCTAGGGCTCCAGGATTTGGCACTTGGAGCTCAAAAATGAGATCTTCCATCTCCCAAGAAACATTACTTATATTGATGAGATGTGCACACGACCTCATGAGTTGATTTATGTACCTCTCAAACCGCTTGAGTGGTTGGTAGGTAGATTTGAGACAGCAATTTTTTAACAAATTTATAATCCTGCATAAAGTTTTTAATCCTGCACATTCATTATGTCATGATCAGATGTACATCATGACTGCAAACTGGCTCTCTTCTAAACTGGCAGCAAGATCCATCAATAAACAGCGAATTAGTAAGCTTGACTGAAACTGACATTCAGTGTCTCCTCATCATGTCATGAGGGTTCTGGTCATGTCATCTAGAGACCATATTCTAAAGAAACAAATGGTTACTTTAATTCAGCTCAGGCTTCAAGAGAAGCTGGGACGGTGCATCCATTTAGGATTTGGGATTAGTTCCAACATAACTTGACATCTAGCTCATTGACCCATAAATGAAAACACTAGCTATTCCAACATTTAAGTGCCAGTTTACTGAAGAGAACTCCTCAAAACAATAGAAGACGCCCATTCAAACAATCTTACTGCCCTTGTAGGCTTTTTTCTCAGAACTAGGCACAAGCCTATTCCACAAACCCTCTTTATTTGTGTACATTTTCTACACTAATACTATAACCCCTCTCTGTAGCCAGGTTAAAAACAAAAGGCCCATGTCACATAATGGCTCTACCTCTCCATGGCAAGTTCAAACTTCAACCAGTGTTGGAACAGAATATAGACCACAACCTGGGTATACAACATTTGTTTGAGTACTGGTATTGACTAAAATTCAAGTTGCCATGGCTATGGCGTGAGGCAATACGAGCCTTTACACTTTATACCAGTACCATCCTGGTATAGAACCTGAGGTAAAGACCCAGATATATACATGCCTTGTACCAGTACCGATGCCAGGTTTCTACAAGTACTATTGGACAGTTCTTCACTTTTATGAAGAGCATCTGATTCTGGTTGTAAAACAAATTAGAACAGTTCCGATTCCACACATAAATGGGACTAGAATCCTGTTCCTTCTGTTTCCTCAAAATATAAATTCCAGTTTTGAAAATCAGACCAGATAATTTTCCTCATGTGAAAGTACATACTGTGCATCATATAGACCTCGACATGCGGTCCAGTCGATGCAGCCCCGGCAAAAAAACTTGTGGGAACGACCAGATGAGTGCGAGATTCGTCCTCTCTAGTTCTCGTAGTACTAGTGGCACGTTAATCATGATGATCGGAAGCTCCTCAGAAAATATTCCCAATTGGTCATATGTCAGTACAGCTTAAAATAATATTGTAAACCTAGACTGCATTAACGACCAAGTCTGGAAATCAGTAGCCAGACTTTGTCCACAAAAGTCTCGACTAGCAGAAGATAATATTCCGACAAATATTAGCGCTAGCTGCGTGCATCCGATTGAAAGGATCCGGTTTGTTGCATGCGGTGGACTTGTTACTTACCTGCAGTATAAGTGACGTGCTGATCAGGGAATCCAGCGTACTTATAATATTGCAGCTTATAAGGAAGCTTGCATCGAGGCCGATATAATTGTGTAAGGGGGATCAGTTAGGGTCCACCCGACTAAGGACTAATGCTAGAGATCATCAGTTTTAGTACTAGACTTCTTCAACTATTACGACAACGTCATGGACGCAATAAGTACATAACGTCAAACTGCATGAGTATATATTAAAAATGTTGAAAAGAAGCTCATGTGTGGCATGTAAACTTCGATGTTCCATCGTGCAATACGATACCTAAGCATTCGACTAGTTTATATATTGGTTCAGGGCCACTGCTGAGGAACCTTGTAATATTATCCTGCGCCAGGCAGCAGATCCAAAGCTAGATAGATAGCTAGCTAGCTAGCTAGCGCGGCCAAAGCTCAGCAATTGCGCTACTGCTCCATTACCAGCTCGACGTTTTAAGCCAGGTAAAGCTACTGCAAAACAAAAGAAAGCACGAAGCTGTAAGGAAGGGGTTATAAAGTAAAAACTAGAGCTTTTAGAGAGTATAAGATTATGCAGAGGTCGGGTACACTACTCCTGTCATGAAATATATACCAGCAGCACAGGAGCCAAGATCAATAGCTAGATACTAGATACTTCAGGATTAAGCCTAGTGAGATCAGTAAGGCGTTGAGCAAAAACTGGCGTCATGCAGCACGTACCCGACCATTCATGACTAGCTGCAGTTCTGTACGTTGGATTTCATGAGCTGCAATATGTAGATAAGGAACTGCAACTAAATTGCAGCAGATAGAGTTAGAACGACGCTTTCTTCAGGCAAACTTCATTTGTCATGAACTTTTTCACCCCTTGATCATCCGTGCTGCTCTGCATCAGCAAATGGGCAGCAAATGAGCATTAGATCTTGGAGATTGATTGCTAGCTAGCTCTTGCTGCAGCATCCTTGTGCTCATGTGCTACTCCTGCATCAGCAGCAAATGAGCAATAGACCCGATCCGGATTGCACCTCTTTGCCACATCCTTGTTGTCTTACGCTGATCCCGAGGTTGATTGAAGCTTTAATTTATTAGATTTTATAAAGATTTTATATAAGCTTTTGTCAACACAGATCTTGATTGATATTGAAACATCTCATGAAGCTTTGCAAAATTCAAAATTCACATGAAAGTTATTATTATAGGTACAAATTTTCTAAGCAACGTGGCGATCAATCAGGACTGGAATCTGATATCAAGTTGGGAGCTTCAAACCTTTGCAAACTATTTTGACCTAGGATTAAATATATGTGTAATTAGCTCTTTATGAACTTTATAATAACACATGAAGATTTTTATTAGAATGCACAGCTGCAGCCCAAACAAGGTTTAGACCATTGTCGGCTGCTTATTGAATTTTGTTTTAGCAGTACAACAAAAAAGGTGTTCATGTACGTTAAGTGAAGTGATTTCACTGGATTTTGAATGAATGCATTGGTCTACTGAACAGGGACTAGGGAACAGGAGAAATAACTGGCCAGCACTTGTCTAGACCAGTGATTTTATCTTAATAAATTGTGGCCAATCGTTTTTTTAAATTGCACCACAAAAATAAATTAAGAAAACGAATATTTTGTCACTAATTCCCTGTTTTTGAAAATAAAAAACTAAAAAAATAGTCAAATTTTCAGAGAAAAAAATTCAAGAAAATTTTGCCACATTAAAGTTATCCGTAAAGTCAAGCGATTAAGGGGCGAGAACGGGCAGTTTCGGCATAATAGGGCATCAAATGCTTGACTGGGAATGAAATTTTACAAAACGAAATAACTGGGACCCAAACTAGTTTTTCCACCAATTTTGGTGGTAAACTGAGTTTCATCCCCTCTCTCCTTTTCCATGAGGGTTTCACTGCTCCTACCTGTACAACTCCTATAATTACTCTTGGACCTTGCGCATTAAAAGCTGAGTTTCAGCATTTCATACTGAGATTTAATAAAATTTCCTTACTTTGTGGATACCAGTCAAAGAGGATATAGGGGGTGAAAGAGAGGGTAACTTTAGGGATAACTTTATTGCAACACAGTTTTTGTGATAAAGGTAAATTTTTTTCACCTCTTTTCAAGAATATGAATTTTTTTTTGTGTAAATGAGCAGTCAATTAATGCTAAATCTTTTTTGAGATGATGCTACGTTAGAAAACCAAGGAAATAAAAACACTCATCTAAACTGTGCCTTCTTTTTTTCCGAAGGGTCTTACATTGATGTAGTCATTCACCAAGACCTTGCTTTTCTTCTTCCTGCACCTTCATCTCAGGGAAGACACTAGTACCATAATTGATAAGTATAGCCCATATCTTTAATTTCAGTTAAGAAAGGGAAGTTGATGAGGCTTCAATACACTAGTTTTAAAATAAAAAACATGAGGACAATGAATTTGTGCACACCAAATTTGCTGGTTTCTGCTGTTTTGAGAGCCCCAAACCTGGAACTCATTACTTCTCATTGTGGTGGTGGTTCCGTGCCTGTGTCAGAGTGGACATTTTCTAAATTGGAACTAATTTGCTAGATCACCATATACCTTGTCCTGACCAGATTGATCCTGAACTATGTGGATGGAGCTCAAGGTAGTAATATCTAATGGTTTTTTTTATAATGATTTTTGCAATGAAATTTATGAAATTTCACATTTAAACTTTGTAACAGCTATATTGAAAAATGGCTTTGTTCCTTTGAGAGTCAAATGAATGAAAATTGTATCAGTGAAGCATCTATCGTTGATGACACACAGCCATAGACTACTTAGATTGCCATTTCTTAACAGCTCAAGCTGGCTGCACAAGGAACTGATATGCAGGTAGGATTTCCAGAAACCCAGTGTCAGAAACTGATCAAAAAGTCAGGACCCATATCACACAAACAGATTTTGCAGTACCTACTATGGAGTCTTCCCAATAAAACACCTCAAGGACCCCACTGAAATCAACATCTTTTCTGTTCATGTACAAGAGGAGGAGGAGGAGGAGGACCAGCAGCAATCTAGGGTTCAAACAGAGGGAACATCCCAAATCCTAAAACAAATCCCCGCATGAACAGGCACCAGGGTACAGAGCTTGTGCAGGATGCCCCCACTATTCTCACTTGTTACAAACAACATCAATTCATACAGCAAGATCCAGCGGATACTATTGCTCTTTTTGAAGGGTCATTGAACCCTGCCAGCATATCTGGATATACAGGGATTGTTTTTTCTGGAAATAGAGATTGTTTGTTTTCTAGAAATAAAATGGCATGCAGAGAAACATCAGAGATATTCAGACTCTCCCTTCACATGCTCACAAGGGGTTCCAGCTGCTAGTTCCTACCAGTGTTGGGCGGGCATTAGAAACTGCACAGACCCCTGGTGGGTATCAGGGTGGTTCTTAAGATTCATTACCATTGTTCTCAAAAAATTGAATTCCCAATTCTGATAAATAACCACAGTTCACAATTTTTTTTGAAAAACACAAATAACAGCCCTGACAACCGCTGGTTCTTTCCTGAAGCCCTGCAGTTCCTTAAGGTTTTTGAAATAACTGGAACTGACGGTTCTTTGATTCGGACTTTTTCAAAATACCCAGAATATGTGATTCCCTCATTCTGAAATATTTGAAAAATCGAAACCAGTGATTATTAACAAAATCCCACAGGTTCCTATGTAACCACCCCAATTAGGGTCTCTTTCCATGAGGCTGTTGTGATCAGATGTACATTCTGAGCTCTGATCACAGCAGCCTCATGGAAAGCACTGATATATGGCCTTGTTTCTTGCTGCTTGTACAAGTGCATCCCATTGAAGAGCTGCAACCGTACTGAAAATATGTAATTAATCAATGTTAGGAACTATGGGAACATGTTCCCAAGTGGAAAATAAAACAATTTTCATTTGGTGAAGAGTCACAGTTTGACTAGCAGCTCTCAGAGCTCCTGCATTCGGTCAATGTTTGACTAGTAGAGCTGAGGAGGCTGATTGTGAGAACAAGTAGCTGGAAAAAAATAATGGAAAGATATCATTAAGAAATCGATTTCCCAATAGGTGATCAGTTGCGAAGAGCTTCATAGTTAGTAGCCTACTGACAATGTGCTTTGAAGCAATACTTGTGCCCTGCCATATACAAACAATGCAAGAAAACTTGTTCAATTATTGACAGAAAACCTCTATATCCAGCATATAGGGCACCCTGGTTAGATATGGGATAGGAATACAATGAAGAAATATTTCTTGTCCACCCACCATCCATCTCTCATGGTGCACCAGTGAAGTTTGGTTTACTTTTGCCCTATATAGAGATCAGAATATGTCTTTACTACCGGCCTACTAACAACCCAGTAGCCCTTATCTATAATGTATACATAACCATCTACATGCATATGGTTATCTAGTAGCCACCTATTATCATAAGTACCTACAAGCCTTGTCCTTTATAGTATAGGTTACCAAGGTGAAACTCAACAATCACCTTAGTTGGGGTTTTTCCACAACTGAGTCAAGGTGTAACTAAAAGTTCTTTGGTAATAGGGACATAAACACAATTGGATTTATTTATGCACAAAGAGTTTAGTGATGCATGGAACCATAAGTTGCTGACATTTGAGCATTTTTTCATCTTACAAGAATGTCTTGGTTCAGCAAATTGGACTTCCAACAGTGCTCCTAATATGAAAGTCAAAACCTTACATGCGTATGTGGAAGAGGCAATGGACTAGACTCTCAATTTATACCACCTCTAGATTTCCTCTCAACCTACCCAGAATTGATCACTCACACCGAGCTACTATCATTCTCTAACTCACCACAGATTTCAGTGGAATAACTCAGCATAAAGTAGATTTAAAGTAGATACTTGAAACTCTGAACATATGCACACATTGCACTTAGCCCAAACACAACAACTGACAAAGCCAAACATTGATTCACAAACATAAAATGCATGAACATTTCACAGACCCACAATTTGATGTTCTCAAACAATTGATCATGACAAACTTCTAAGGACTACCTTTCAGCATTAGTTTGATCACCAACCCACATCCACTCACAAAATATTAAAGGTATAGTCACATTAAAAGGAGCCACATGTGGCAAGGTCTAAGTTGTTTCAAGGACTGCATTGGACATATGACCTTCTTGTGTTGGTTTATAATGTAAATTTTGGCGTTTCTTCATGTAATTTTTCAAACTGAAATATATCAATTTTAATACCAAATATGACCCATAACTTAATAAACATTTGATTTTTTTACATCAATTACTACATTTAATAATCAATTGTACAACATTGCTTTTAGCCATCATCATAACATGTATTCAAACAATATCTCTCATGGCCAACATAAGAATCTTGAACAAAAACAACCAAGAATACATGCACATAATATAAATGGTTTTCCTTCACACTTGTAGGACCTCACTAAATCTCATTTTCTCATCCCCTCATAGAACTATGACTATCCTAAAGTTGTCATCACCTCCATGCCACTTTCCAATTTATTCTACATGCATTTATAAACAAGTTCCAAGTGCCCTACAATGCATGTTAGTTTACATTGAACTTCAATAATACAATTCAAAAGCACAAAGACAACATGCCCATTTTGCTTATTTGTAGACCACCAACATGCACACCACATATAGTCTTGGGTGTAATCACTATAAAAGGAGCCAAAGCAATTGTCAAATGCAATGTAACACTACACCTTGTTTACTTTGACATAAAAGTTCATGTGTTGTATTTATTTGAATTGCATTTTTTTTGAGATTATGTTTATTTGCTAATGATCTTGCTCCTCCATGAATTTTGACCCATTCCATTACGTTATGAGCTTGTCCATTTATGTACATAAAAAAACTTACAAAAAAATTGATAAATAGAAAAATTAATTTGAATGTCTTTTCTCCTTATCAATGTGCACCATTCATTCGCCAAATTGAAGAAATATTTAAGTTGATGATATAAAAAGTAGAAGAAGTCAAAATTGATTTTTTAAAAAAATTATTACACATACATTATTACATAGAACTCATGGTGTTATGTTGGTTTTTATGACAAATTTTAGTCACAATGGATAATGAACAAAAATGTTCTTGTTTATGCCAAACATTTGATTTTTTTATTGAAATGATTGTTTGAAATGACTAGGATGGGTAAAACTATTAGTTGACATGGCAATATAATTTTTTTCATTATTAGTAAATTATTGTATAAATAATTTAATAATTATACATGTATTTATATATTTATATTTCCAAATTGAACTATGGATGAATCCAAAAGGACATTGGGCCCATTACTCCAATATCAAAAAAAATTGTTTCTTTTTCAAGTTTTGTGATCATGTGATAAGTTGTCATGAAAACAACATATCCAAAGTGAGGATTAAACCCTCACCTCTTTGCCAAAACCCAAAGCTTTTTAATATTTAACCACCGCTTCATTTTATGATATAAATTGTTCTTGCATGTGCAAATATGTTTAGAGGAACCAAAAACAATTTTGAATCATGGTGAAATTATAAATTCTTTTACATATGTTTTTGTTTTAACATTTTAAAGTTATGTTAAATGACGCATATGAATGTTGAGGAATTAAAAATTAATTAAATTTAATTTTTTATTTTGGTTTTAATAAAGGATTTTTGCACTTGAACAATAATTACACCAAAAGCAATCAATTTTGCAAAGGACTAAGGTAAAGGATCTTTAATAAAAAGTTTCATGGGAAACAAACTCATTGATGAATACAAGTGGATAAATTGCCAAAAGTTGGATAAAATAAATAAAATTTTCATAAAAAAAGGGGTTAAATGTAGTTAAACCCAATCCTAGGAAAAAACTTTGTCATTGGTGCCTTTGGCTCCTTCGATCATGTTCACACCCGCTTCAAATGCAATTATGGATAGCATCATGAATGCAATAGCTTACAATTCTCACTTAAACATTGTTTTAAAAACTCCTCCATTTGCACCAAACAAAACAAACAACCATACATGCAATAATAATGCACTTTGTTGTCACATCCCGAAAGAGCTAATGCCAATTAGTTTGCCATTTTCCTCCATTAAACATCTCCTTTGGCTATCACTTTTCCTTTGCTGAAAATAGATGCACCTTTATAGTGAACCCCAATCCTTAACTCTAATTTACATTTTCACACCATCAAAAAAACCATGTTACTACTTTGTAAAAAAAATCTTGTTTCCAATCCACAATAACATGATTTCATTGGGTATTGTGCAAGGACCACCATAGTGGGGGACTATGGTGATGTGGGAGTCTAAACTAGTGGGTTGAGGTTTGACTCCCTAATTTACCTCCCAAGATTGGGCCGTGGGGTTTTGAAGTCAAGATTTGGGATAAGCATGGGCTTGTCCCAAGACAAGTTGTAGCTTGTTCACTTGGGGAAACTTGAGTTGTATTGGCCTCCAAATTGATGTTTGGTGTCATCTTGCATATCCCGTGGGGCCAACTTGGTCTTGTCCTAGGGTGATTCATGGTGTCACCCTACATTTCCCTTTGGGGTAGCTTATTGTTGTCCTAGGACAACATTGGGTGTTGTCTGTAAGAAATCACAAGATGATTTAATGACGTTTCATAAATGATTCTTATTGTGGTTAAAACATGAAATACAACAAGGTTGTGGGTGTGAAGACCCTAAACCTTTGGGAAATCTAGAATGAACAAATTGGGATTTAAGAGCAAATCAAGTCCAAATGGATTTAGGTGAACTCCAAACTATCACAAGTTTGGGTGGTTTGTGTAAATAATTAAAAGTTAGGATATATGAATGAGCTCAAGAGTTTGGTGGTGCAAGAACACAAAGATAAGCAAAGGGGTCTTTCATTTAATATCAAAACAAGATTTTGTACTTACAGTTGGGTGGAATAGAAATCGCTCTTATGAAGGAAGTGAAGAAAAAAGTTGAGCCCCGAAAGCACAAGACAAAGGTGGAGATAACAGTGAACAAAGTTCAAAATTAGCCACCATCATCCATAACAGAAGATCAAAAGCATTTAAACCCAAATTCAAAAATGATCACTTTAACAAATGAGGAGTGGGAAGAGGGGATGGTCCAAGAGGAGGGAATAAGCTCCCATCTTAAAACAAGAATGAAAAATAAAATTTGTAAGTTTTGAAAGGCAAAGCCAAAACAAGCACATTGGAATCATCTTTCGACTCAAACTTGTCATATTTGAATAGTTCATGTGCACCAAATGATGAAGATGATCTTTTGCCCAATAAAGTTTGCTTTGAAAACAAAAAGGAATGTAAGCTTGTGGAATAGGAAAAAAGGTTCGCCAAAGAGTTTGTGGTTCACTAAGAATAGGAATGGTCTATCAAGAAGGAACTTAAGACCAAGGAAAATGATCAAGTAGTGGAAGTAATCACGCAAGATGCTTTTGCCCAAACTTTGGTAGTTCCCACTATCCCAACAAACATGGGGGAATTAATCAAAATCATGCAAGTTATGTTGCTTCAACAAGGTGAAGTAAATAAAGGCTTATTATTAACCTTGATAGAGGCCTTTGGGGCTAGGACCGTGAAAGGAAGACAATTCCAAGAAAGCCATCAAGACTAAAATGGCAAAGTCCTTTTTTAGCAAAGATGTGAAGGCAAAATGGGTGTGCCAATAGCTTATCCAAGTATAGGCCTACATTGAGACATGAGTTATTATCACCCATGCAAATCAAATCTACATGGCCCAATTTTTATTTTGAAAATTACATGCCATGGAATGGTGGATGGCTTAAAAAGATGTCAAACTTGAGTTGATGGGGACTTTGAGTTGGAAGTCACATTGAACAAAAGGTTCACACACCATGACCAAAATTTTAAGGATGGGGAAAAATTCCCTACCTTGCACCAAGGGGATGGCCCCAACTCTTTGGTGCATTATGTTTAAACATCTACTATTAAACTAAGTCTCATCCCTATGAAGGAGAAATATGCCCACAAAATGGCATTCCTTCATGGCTTACACCTTGGACTAGCAATTTAATTTCCCAAAGGGTCAATGTGCTTGAAATTTGTTAAGTTTCATGAATGATGAAGTTGGTGAAATGTTTGGGGAATGATTTTATGGTTCACAAAAGCAGAATAAGCCCAAGTGAGCATCCCAAAGGTGACAATTCCCAAGCTAGTGGCGGCTTCAAGGGGAAAAAAATGCAAATGAGAAAGTATGCATCACAAAAGGAAGGAACTTTGAGATGACAAGAAATCGAAAGGTGATGTGATTAAGATGATTAAATGTTTAAACTATAATCAATCAGGGCATTTGATCAAAAACTACCCCAAACTAATAAAGGTAAAGTAGGAATTATAAGACAAAGGATTTATTGTCAAGATAAATGTGGCAAGTTGAAGCCAAACTTAATTTCACTTCATTGTGTTATGGAAATTAACATGTTTTTTGGTTGCTCGATCAAGAGTCACACATTTGTTCATAAGTTCAATTAATATTGAATGATCGAAATGTGATGCACAAAGGTCGCAAAGCCTATCAAATTGTAGTGAACACAAGGTGACACAAAGGTGGCCCATGAGGTGGGGCACAAAGCTAGAATGCAATGGCATTAAGTTTGAAAAAAATTCACAATGTGCAAATTGAATGGATTTGAAGCCATCTAATTAGGCAACACCTTATTGAACACTTGTCATATTGATATTTTGAAAGATAGTTCCAAGTTTAAAATCGTAGCTAGGTTAGTTATAAGTCAATTAACTAAAACATTGAATACTAAACAAGTTTGTCAATAGTAAGTATCAATTAAGTCTCTTTTCCAAAGCTATAAACTTCATTTTTAATTTTGAAGCATGAACTATAGCAAAACCAAAGGGGCTAGCCCATGGCCTACTTGTATTTTAACACACTTAATAAAATTTTGAATGTTTTAATGCATGAACTTCCCAAAAAAATAAATCCTTGTCATGATGTTCATCAAAAAATTGAAATGGTGCCAAGGTCAACATCACCTTCTAAAGTACCTTATAGGTTGAACCAAAAGGAACTATAAGAAATTCAACAATTTTTTTTATATATAAATGCTAAAAAAAATTGTGCCATTTTTACAATTTGAAGCCCATGGATTTTGCATAAACATATTGTTTTATGATTTTCGCATGGATTTTATTGAAATTTTGTGATATTGCAAGTTTGTGACATAACCCTTAAAGTTGAACTTCTTTTACTATCATATTTGAAATACCAAAAAAAATTAATACTTTTAATGCACCTATTTTTGTATATATAATAATAATTACTATATTATCATAATTATGGCTAGTTGGTTAAGCTAGATAGCTACTAGCTTAAGTAAATATATATATTGGGTATATTAAATTAGCTATGTATATATTGATTAAGGTCATTATTTGTATGATAGGTATCCAATTTGTAAACCATTGATGGCATGTTAGTTGCACATAAAAAAAATATAGCCCAAAAATTATATGGTGCCAATTTTTTAATTACAAGCATGACCGATCTAATTATTTAAACAATAATTACTTACATACAATTGCAAAATGACTGGTTGCATATGACATGATTTTTTTAGTGCCATAAAAATAGGGGCAACCATTTAGGTTTAATGGATTTTTTTTACTACAATTCAACCAAACATTCAACAACTAGGATGAATCCCTTTGAATTGGCATTGGGAATTGAAGCAAAAGAGCACATGAATTTAGCCATCCCAAAGATTGGAAGAGTTCGTTATAAAGGAGGTAAAAATGTTGAACTAAAGATGGTCAAGAAGCATACAAATATAAACACATAGGTCAAAAAGTTTTTAAAGAAAGCACACGCAAGATATGAGAAACAAACCAAAAAAATTGATGACATATTGAATTCAAGGTTGGTGATCTTGTGTGGTTGAACATTTGAGACTTAAAGGTCCTTAAAGCTCTAGCAAGTTGATTCATA
Source organism: Sphagnum contortum (assembly GCA_963920785.1). Lineage (NCBI taxonomy): Eukaryota > Viridiplantae > Streptophyta > Sphagnopsida > Sphagnales > Sphagnaceae > Sphagnum > Sphagnum contortum. The sequence goes on from OY987280.1 coordinate 13,357,096, forward strand.
CCAAAATATGCAAGTCTCTATAAGGTGATTTACAAACTTCACTAGAATATATATACATCGTTGCCAACAACTTTTGTGGCACATCCAACCTTCCATGTGTCTTTGTTCAAATCATTCAATGAAAATTTTAAAATGTTAGATAGGAAGTAAACCTACCACCCTTGTTTTGATCTCATTCAACATAGATTCACATGAAAGGTCGAATGTTTCCTTGGTGCAAAACAAACTAGGTGGTCAAGGGCAAACAATATTTGGTGAAGTTGAAAGGATGCCACCCAAAAGAAGCAACATGGATGAATTTTTCACACTTAAACCATTTGCTAAAAATGGTGGAAAATTTTGAATTACAAAAAGGGCATGAGCTGGGGTAAAAAGAATACACACAATAAACAAAACCTAAGAGAGGTCCCCAATTTAACAAGGTGTTGATAGGGACATTGACCTTCAAAAGTGAAGTTGAGAACTTGAAAAACCTTTAAGCTTGGTGCTTGAAATAAGGGTGTACAATCCACCCAAGAAAAATGAATTGCAAGGTCAAGGTGTGTGAGAAGCTAATCCATGGAAGGATGAAGTGGATGTTGAAATGAAACGATAATGACCAATGAAAATGGACCTTGGGAGTTGAACTTTAAGGAAAAATTCATATGTGTTTGATCAAGCTAGATTAAGGTAGTGATGAATGCAAATTAAATGACATGCCTTTGAATTGAAAAATAAACTTTCAAAGCAAAATTTCCAATGCATGGAGTCACAACCCATGTCATTAGGGTAAAAGAGGTTTGAATTGTAAAAGCCCAATTGAGCACTACCTATTGGCTCATTTAACAACTTTTTCTCAATATGGTGGCCATGTAGGGTCATCCAACGGATCCTATACATGGATTCAAAAAGGAACATTGACTCATAAGGTTGAAGAACCGAAGGGGAGAATATGGAGTGAAAAAACCATCACAAATGATATCGCAAATGTGTACAAATGATACTTTAAATTCCTCCCATGTTGGAACAAAAAGGGGCCAACATGAATAAAACCAAAGTCAAAGAATAGTTAACCCCAAAATGACTTGTGATTAGAATGGGGTAAACTTGGACTTGTTCTAGGGGCAATTGTTTGACAACATCAACAAGGTTGTTGACCTCTTTAAAATTGGGGTAAGCGACATGCCTTTTCACACAAGCTCCTTTGGACTCATGTGGGGTGGGATTCGCATTAGGACCACCATGGTGGTGTGGGAGTTTAAGCCGATGGGTTGGGGTTCGATTCCCTAATTCACCTTATGAGATTAGGCCATGGGATTTCAAGATCAGGACTTGGGACAACCACATGCTTGTTTCAATACAAGTTGTGGTTTATTCCCTTGGGGCAACTTGGGTTGCCTTGGGTGGCACTTGGTGTCACCCCCATAACACTCTTTGGGGCAACATTGAACATTGCCAAAAGAAGTCACTACTTGTATATTTCAAGAAACATTTGAGATAAAAAAGATATTGTTTAATATGTTATACAACAATGGTATGGTATATTGTAAATTTATTTTTAATATATTATAATTATATTCTCATAATGGATATAATTAGACACCCTATTTTTATTTAAATAAATTATAAATTATATACATTTTCCATAAGTTGCACCTTATATTTTTTTCCATGTCATTTGGAATAAATGGAAGTGACTTCCCTTGAGGTGTTGTCTCATGGGTAGTCCTTAAGCGACTTTAATGTTGTCACAATAATGACTCTTGTTGTGGTTGGACCATGAGATATGGCCAGGTTGTGGCCATGAAAGGCCTTAAACTTACAGGAAGTCCTTAATGAGTGGAGAAGATCATGCTATCAAATTTAGGGTTTAAGCAAACATCAGATTTCAATATGTGGGTTCTTCTAGGCTTCTTTTCAATATCAAGCAAACATCAGATTTGCAAAATGTGGGTTGTTGCAACTAGCTGGTTATTTGATTTTGTTCACAACCTCCAGTTTTTTAAAAGGTTTTTGAAAACTTTAGGAGATTAGAGAAACTCTGGTTCAGTTTTCCAAAATTTTCAGAATCAAAGGAAACCTCCAGTTTCAAACCCCTCAAAGAACTGGCAGTTTTTCATGAAAGAATTGGCAAAGACTCAATAATTTTACACAAGGTGATTTAACCAGTTCTTTGATTTTCTGAGAACTGTGGTTATATATTAAAACTGGTACTTTGATTTTCGGGAACCCTGGTTATGCATCAGAACAGGGTATTTGAGTTTTTTGAGAACTGTTGTTAAAGAACCACCCTGAGAACCTGGGGTTTGGTGTTAGTTCTAATACCCACCCAAGACTGCTTGCAACCACACAGCCTGTAACAAGCCATGTACCTAATCTCAACACAGAGTCTAGGTAGATGGCCTCATGCACTTAGGTGAAGGATAGCATACCATGGTTCAAGGTTACTACCTCACCTCTTTGCATCTATAGCTACTGAACTACCTAGTTTAAGAGGTCAATAAGAAAAGCTAGGCTCCAAAGCATAGCTGCATTGCTCAGAGCCAGTAAATGAATGCCATGTCAGTGAACTTTCTCAAAAGCTTGACTATGGAATTTTGCAAAGAGGTTTCAATCAAGACTTGTCTTCGATTTGCAAACTCTCAGAAAATCGGAAGTCAAACAATTTATAGGCAACTTACGTGGGCATTTCAATGAGCCAATTTGACCATCTTCCAGACGGTCAATCAATCCACCCACAATTGCCAGTTATCAGAAACTTTTGTCTGACGGTTTCTTAGGAGCCATCATACTGATGCTTGTCCTGTAGTGGCAAGCTACAGAACAGTTCATTGAATTCTGGAGTTTGAAGTGAACATGACTTTGAACATAGAAAATACTAAATGGAGCTAGTAAGAATTCACCCATATGGAATTAATGCTGCAGATGGAGAGAGAGAGCTTTAGAAGATAGTACCCAAGTACCATGAAGGCAAGAGAAGGAAGGTATCTGGAGTGAGGAAGGTGTGAGAGCAACAAGAAGCGATGGCTACATCCAGAGAGAAAAGAGAACTGTAGGAATACAAAAACTGGTGACAGATAACCTTGAAACGTTAGCTACTTACACAAAGTGTTCAATTTCAAGTTACATGAACCGAGCCTGTGGATGTGATGTTTGCACCTCAAAACCATGTGAATGGACTGCGTGAATGGAGATTGAAGATTGAACTGCATCTAATGATCCAGAAATGGCACATAATAATACTCTGACCATCATCAGCCATGATGCAAAACTCACGGAGTATATTATGGAGTGATGTCACTCCAGATGGAAAAGCCATGAGAGATCCATAGCACAAACAGCAATAAACAATGAACCACAGGTGTCTAGGAAGCACATACATGCAAATCCTTTAGAGACTAGAGAAATTGCTCCAACATGACATCAACTCGTTGTTGAGCTGCGTTTCACTTTCTCCACTAAAAACTGCTCGATCTGATCTGTTTTCCAATTGTCAATCCTGCACTCATTTTCCACATGTAGAAACAAACAAGAGTTAAGATATCAAGGTAATATCACATCATCAATATCGCACATTGACCTAACTATTTCACGTAGTGATGGCCAGAGGTCATCTAGTCGCTGCCATGTCATAAGTGTCTCTATTTGCAAAAGAAGGATCACAACAAGCAAATCCTTTCTAAAACGTCACACCACAACATTGCAAAATCCACATGCACCTTAAAAGCAATATAACTGCAGATGCTATTCTAGCAGGATGGATCTTTGCCATCAACTCACTCATATCCTACCTACATCTCATCACCAAAAAAAGGCTCCAGGCTTCATAGTGCGGTAGTACAAACAAAAACAAAGAGAGCTCAACTCTGCTATGCACTCATGGATTTGGATTGATTGACATGGAGATAACAGGGTAACAGTAAAGCCTACCGAATGGTTTCCTTGTGGTTGCCGTACTCATCCTTCAAGATAAGCTTGGGAGGAGACCCGTAGCGGTATTGTACGTCCACCACTTCCCAAAACTGTTTCAATCTATCATCAATAAAGGTTTGAACATCTGGGTAGAACGCCAGCTTTCTCATACAAATCTCCAGAAGTGCTCTTGCATACATGACCTGCCAGAGGTTGGAAAGGTGAAACACAAATGGCAATTAGACCCTATCATGAGTTCACATTCTGCTGTACTACAAAGGCCCACAGCAATGAACTTAACAAGTGCTGCAACAAGCACAATAAATACACAGCAAACACTGAGATGAAATTAGGGTTTGGTAAACCCTATGTACAAAGGCCCACAGCAATGAACTCAACGACACTGAAACAGGCCAAAAACTACAAAGCAAACACTGAGATGAAATTAGGGTTTGATAAACCCTAAAACATACATAGATACATACCTTGGTGATAGCATCTTCAGCTTCTGGCGTGCAACACTTCCGACAATCCGTCTCCAATTCTACAATCAAAGAGATTGCAGATTGAAATTCAGAAGATTCCCCATTTTGCAAAGTGCAAAAAACCAGATAGATAGATAGATAGATAGATAGAGGAAGGTTATGTGCGAGCGTGGTACTCTGATCCTCTGTCCTACCTTGGTCCTTGACGTATTCAGCCAGAGAGTCACAGTCCGAGCACAAAGCAAGTCCTGTGAACCCTAAATCTTCACAGTTCGCTTCTCCTAGCATCTCAGCCCGGATACCATTCGACACAAACACCAGCAACGTGTTCACCAGCACCACCAACAGCCATGTTTTCGCCATAGCTTCAAAAATCCGACAGCTTCCAGAAACAGATTAGATTCCCTTGTCTCATCCCTTCCCTTCCCTTCCCTTCCCTTCGAACACTAAAGAATCAGCTGCGAGTCTTCAAGGCCGACGATCCTGATCCTTTCTAAGGGCCGCTGTACAGTTAAGGGCTTGAACTATGATTTCCTGCTTGCTTGCTGGATGATGCACATATAAATATAATATAATATTTTCAAGTTATTCATGCATCATATATGTTTTAAACACATGACATTTATGTGTAAAAAACATGAACTCGTGAAAAAATGATTTTCACATGATTTTTATTATCGAATTGTGGGATAAGAAGTTTATGATCATGGGTCTAAAAGTATCTAAGTTGTAGGTGAGGTTTAGGTTTTAGGTTTTAGGCTAAGATTTATAAGTTTTTAAAGTAGGGTTTTCAATGGAGTTTAAGGTTTAAAGTGATGTCACACAATAGTTGTCTTATGTTCTTGATGTGTCTTTATTTTTATTATTTACTTGAAATTCTTGTGTTTTGAATCATAAGTCATTTAAGAGCTCCTCTTGAAAAAAATTCATCATCCTTTCCTCACAATCCTTTTTTTTTCCTCCTCTTCCTTCCTACTCTTCATTCCATTTATTTTTCTTGTTCATCAACGTATGATCATGCATTTATGTTTATCAAGTTTGAGTTTTGCACTTTTATTTGTCAATATATTAAGCATGGGTATATTTTGTATTCATATCCAAATGTACATAACACCATGTAAATACTAATATCACATATACATAAAAATATGTATAATTTTGAATGAAAGAGACGTTGTCAATAAAGGTGTAAGAAATTAAAATTTTATTGTGTTAAGAGTTTAGACTTCATAGATAAAATAATGGACAATTGTCGCAACGTCAAATTTGGGTTCATGACCAAAGCAAGGTTTTGCAAAGGTGCAAGCCTAAAGTGAAGCTTGAGAGTCACATTTCGTGTTCCCAAGAGTGTAGGGGAATGTGAAGGAATGAACCCCCACACTCCCAAATGAGTTCCCACTTTGAAAGTTAGAGTCCCAATGGACTTTCAAATTTTCAAAGGGCAATTGTAAGGGTCAAAGCTCATTGGTTGAAAAGTTTTTTTATCATTGGAAAGCTCTTGGAACTTATTTTTTCAATGACCCCAATTTTAATACTTTGGAATGTACTTACCCTGTTAACCCCAAAACAAAAAAGTTCTTAACTACAATAGCAGAATTTAAACCTCCACCATTCTGTAAGGCTTCCATGATTATAACAATGATGTTGTCAGCTCGTGTTCCATTTACAACTCTTTGAAAAGGGATTATAATGAGAAATTTCACCCAATTTTGCATCACATAAATATGTATGGAAGTCTAGCTCTCATTATCAATAATGCTCACCTCATCACATGTCAAAGCCACATAGTTAAAAACAAAAATAATCCCCAAAATTTTGTTAGTCACTTGGGCACACATGAATTTAGCCATAACCTAACTAAAAGAGTCAAACCAATGCATTTTAGGGTTCTTAAGCACACCAAGGAAAGAATAGAGAAACTTCCTTTTCTCATATTCCACTATAAGATTTGGAACAAGGTTGCAAATAGGATTATCTTCCTCTCCAGCTCCAAATAGGTGTTCTTATTGACCTATTGTAAAATAATGGTAGATGTTCTAGCAAAAAACAAATTTTAATTCTACTTATATTTATAAAACTTGTTATTGTACCATTCACCTTTCTTGACATTGAGTTTTGGCAAATCATTTTTTGTTGTCCTTTTATTTTCATGTTTCATCAAAGTATCCCACTTGGGAGCAAAAAAACAAGGTTTTTTTATCAATTGTGGTGCAACCTTGCATCTCACATTATGAAACACCCCACCCATAGCCAAGACATTTTTAGCCCAAATGAGCTTTGTAGTTCATTTAAGCAAAAATTTCCTCGTGCAATCATATGACTTCTTCAACTTTTGAGGTGGATTCACATTAAACAAATCAAGGTTTAATTATGTATTAGGTAAATCACTCAAGGTGACCACATTTTCAAAGGATGTAGCCAAAAAGTCAACATGGATGCTGCCACTTGAACTAGGTTACAAATGATGAAAACAACGGGATTGTTACTCAAAAGGTGTAATAGCTTGAAGATTTAGAACTAGAATAACATAAGCATAAGAAGGCCACTAACACTATGGGAAAAAAAGGTATTTTGCAACTAGCCTTGAAACTCAATTTTTGAATTGTAAAGGACATCTGCAATTCATTGTATTTACGGTGCAACTCATTGTATATACAATGCAACTCATTTTCAACTACTATGCAATTCCATTATAATTATACTCATGATGTCAAGTTGATGTCATTGATTATCATCCATTTATAAAAATTTGACATGTGACACTATGAAAAATTTTGGACATAAAATTTATTTTCTTTTCAAAGTATTGATCTCCATCATTCATTATGATTATTAATGATGATTTGAAATTATGACATGTGGCGCAATAATTTTTTTTATCACATGGCATATTAATTTTATTTTGGGATAAATAAATAACTATAAATATTTATTTTAGTAACTAGGTAGGTCATACATAACCATAGGTAGATAAGTTGGTAGAGTTTAAGGCCTACATACCTATGTATTTACCTAGGACCCACCTACCTACATACATACATAGGGGAGATAGAAAAATAAGACCTACTCAATTACATAGGTAAGTAAATAGGTAGGAACCAGAGTCCTGCAATGGGTACCCATACCCATGGGTACCCAATACCCACCCATACCCATGGGTAAATGGGTGGGTAATGGGTATGGGCTTGGACGCATGGGTGGGTAATGGGTGGGTACGAGGGACCCGGGCTTTACAACGACTGAGTTAGCAAATTATAGGGCGACCCGTCGTATATGAGTTGGGTGGGTAATGGGTATGGACAAGGTGCCATGGGTGGGTAATGGGTGGGTACAGTTGCCATGGGTGGGTAATGGGTCGAGTATGGGTACAGTTGTCAAGCCCAATGCAGGACTCTGGTAGGAACACACAAAATTAAGTGAATTAAAAAATAACCATGAATTTATTTATTTTTAATTATGTTTTGCCTTTAGATTGAACTTTTTTAAATTCATCCCAAAATGGAATTTGTATTATTCCAACCGTCAAGCTACTAAAATAAAAACTTTTAATGTGAGAATATGAATAAACAAGCCTTCTTTATATAATTTGTAACATGGGATTTGAAAACAAAACATATTGGTTCAATATTTTAGTTGGTTATTAGTTATAAATTTTGTTACAATTAAGTTGTAATTATAACATATAAGCGTTTAGTGCAAACTAGATCCAAAGGGAAAGATATTATTTCCGATGTCCCAACAAAATTTGAACCCTTCCTATTGGTGTTTTTGGGGATTAAAAATTGTCTAAAACATAATACAATTGAAAAAGTTATGGCCCCTCAAAATAGAAAGAATAAAAAACTCAACAAAACAAACCATTGAATGTTACAAAAGCCAAATCCTAAATAGTTCAAAAAATCCTTGTATGTTACTTTATTGCTATTAATTTCAAATATGATTTGTAGAACTTCAAGTGGCATTCCCGTAACATTTTTAATTATTTAAAATGAATAAAAAATAAGAAAGTTATGAGGTTTGAAAATAAAAGGGGTGTAAAAAGAAAAACAAAAAAATGTTTTGTAAGTTGGAAAATTTATTTCTCTTCTTATTATTTTTTCATTAGTTCTTTTCTTTTACATTTCAAAGATGATTTTTAAAGCTTAAAATAGTGCTCCCATAACATTTTAAAACACCCAAAATGAAACACATACGATGAAAATAAAGTAACTAATGAATATGTATTTTTATTAAGTTATAAGTAGTTATATTATAATCATTACATAATTGAATAATAATAGTTTAATACTGGCCCAGTAATGGTTGTATTAATTATATCAATGAGAATCATAATTGAAAAAGTTACAAATATATTGCATAATGCGTGATAGAAAGTGAACACATGGCATGACCACATGTATGTACATAGTACCTAGTTACAACATAGTTATTACTTTAGTGGCACATTTACAATAGTTTTAAAATAGTTGACACATGCAATTATAATGCAACTCTTGAAAAAACCAAACATGTTTGATTACATATGTAAGTGCAATGTGTATAAATTATCGTATAGAAGACCCATTTTCAATTGTAATATAACCAAGTGATTTTTTAACATGACAATTTATTTATTACTATGCGATATTTTTAATGGAATAATTACACACTAGTTGTAATACCCAAAAAATAGTTGCACAATAATTGTATATGTGTTATTTTTTTAAGTTTTAATTATAGGGTAATGTGGTTTTGATAGATGTGATTTTTCAAAATGCAGGTTCAAATACAATAAGAGATGGTTCAAATGAAATAATATCAACTACAATTGAAAAAGGCAATACAACATTTGATAGTGTAAGAAATCATAGCCCATTAAGATTTGAATGTGAAAATTTTGACAAACCACCACCATTAGAAGGCAAGCACAATGAATCACATACTAACCAAAATGGTTTTGCATTCCCAACATTTTTACTACTTACAAAATCTTGCAATAATGTGGGTTTAAACATCATTTTTGTCCTTGCTATAGATTCCATAGACTTAAGCTTCATGATTCATCTAGTGCATGCACAACAAGAAGCAAGTGAAAAATCAAGGTATGTAATTGTTAAGACAAAAAAAATGAACGCCAAACTTTAAATTGAATCTCTTAATGAAGTGCATAGTGCACACATAACACCACAACAAGGAACTTGGAAGCATAAGGAGTTTGTTTATAACTACTACGATAAACAAAAAATGAGCACCAAACCCTGAACCAAATCTCCTCGAGTGCATAGTGTACACATTAAGAAAATACACAAGAAATTGCTAGAATTAAATTGGAAATGAAACATTTTTTGCTTCTTTCAAATGAAAAGTAACCTTTCTAACTAGAATAGATAATTGTGATTTTGCTTGGGGACTCCCCTCTTCATTTCGTGTCAACATTCATTCACAACATAACCAAATTTGAAGACACTCAATGGCATTGCAATGTGCAAAATGAAAACCTTAGTTAGTTGCTTGTAAATGTTCGCCCTAAAAATCTAAACCTTGAAATTTGACCTCAGATCTATTCCTTAATAATAATACTAGGCTCCAATGTAATGTAGCAAGCAATAATGAGGTGACACATTCTATGTGAGGTGTCAAGGAGGTGATGAATTTTCCTCGTAGACATAAAAATATCGCAACGAACAATTGAGTTTTGATAAACTAGATGGGAACACTAAACCCTAAACCCTATTTGACAAATGATATGAGTTAGCTACATACTACAACAAGGATGAGACACGTTGATGACATCCCATGATGTGATGTGACACGCTAGTGATATCTTATAATGATGATGGGAGAACATGGCGATGGCTATCAATGGTTGATTGGCACATCATAAAACCATTCACCACACATAAAACAACATGGCTCCAATGCTATATGTCTTTTCAATTTTCTAGCTACTCATGACTATTTTTCCTTTTTATTTCTTTTACATATGCATGTTGGCCTACAAAAATTTACAATGTTTTTTAGCAAATTTTCACAAAAAAAAACAGTTGGCATGTAATTACCTAGTAGTCACCAAGTGCCTTATTAAAATACCTACCTACACACCATAATAATTATGTAAAAACTTGGGTAGATTTTGGTAGTGTAATCAAAGGGCACATTGCAACTCATAATCTTTCCTTTGTACAAAGGCTTGGAATTTTTGTTAATGTAATGCTCCTATGGGCATTTAATTTTTAAAAAATACCTACCCTAAACCCAAAGGGTATCCCTCCCAATATCATGGGAAAAAATAAATATCTACACATCTTTACACTCAATGCAATTCACAATTTTTAGCTTTACACTACACTTACTTTCCTTAAAATTTTTTTTTTGTGATGTAACTAAAACGAAAATCATTGGTTAGATTATTTAGCTAGATTTGGAAAATTAAAAAGATGAAAGTAAGGTTTTTAAAGAATCCTTTGATTATTTTTTCAAGTTATTGGAACTTTGGATAGAACCTATTTAAATATTTTTGCCCCAAAATTTTCCCACTATAAAACCCAAAAAAACACTAAATTTACATCATTTTGAAAAAAAAAATCAATATTTGATGGAAAAAAAGGCTGCCAATCCCAAGGGGCCATGATTATATAGAAACCATAATTCCAACTTCTAGATTAGAGTTCACAACTACACCCTCATTGCTAGAAAGCAAGAGATGTCCTCAAAGCTACGAACCAATTTGTATTAAATCTTGTAGCCTATGGGCAAAAGAAAAAGAAAAAGGGCAAATGCAAAATGATTCTATTGGAGCATTTAGTTCCAAAGCACAAGAAACTTTCATAACACTTGTAAAAGAATAACATTCCCAACAAAAAAAAAACTTATCAAAGAAACCTATGTTATGGATTTGACAATGCTCACATCAATCTATTGGCTTCTTCCAAGGACATATGTTTCATCACCATATCATTTAGGGTAGACAAGCTAGTGACCAAACACTTAAGCAATCAAAATAGACCAAATTCTAGGGGAGGGCTCCTTTGTTTCAAGTGTCCAAACAAAACTTGAACCCTTCCTCTTGGCGCATTTGACACACTAACAATTGTCAAAAACAGATTAAAAATGAAAAAGTGACAACCCCTCAACATAAAGGGGTTTAAGAACTCATAAAAACAAACCACCGAACACTACACAAGCCAATTCCCAAACACCCAAAGAATTTCATTCTTGTATGTTTCTTTGTCATTATTAGAGTTCAAATACGATTTGTAAAATTTCAAGTGGCACTCCTAGCAAAATTGAATAAGAAATAAGAAAGTTACAAGGTTTGAAAGTAAGAGGGGTCGAAAGAGGAAAAAAAAGAAAAAAAAAAAAAACTTTTGTAAGTTGGAAAGGTTATTTTTCTTCTTATTAGTTTTTCATTACTCCTTTTGCACTTCAAAGATGAGTTCTAGAGCTTGAGGTAGCACTCCCATAACATTTCAAATCAATCAAAATGAAGCACATATGATGAAGATATAAATAAGTGTTCACTCATAGGAAGGCAATTGGTGGTGGGTTGGTCTACCCTAACCCTTTTGCATTTGTATGCATCCAAGCTCATTGCTTATAAGCCCTTTATTAACCTCATAATATCATAATAACCTCATCAATGACCGTTGCATTGTGTGAAACATTCCAGGACAGGTAGGTCAATATGGAAAGCAATTACAAAAGGTAATTTCCCACCGTACTGGCCTGCTTTAGTTATTATGCCAGTTTAATGCCCTGAAGTAGAGCATTACACCAACACGTAATTTCCCACTGTACCAGCATGAGGCCCTGCCTTACTGGCCCGCCTTGATTATTACACCAGGTAATGACCTGTCAGCATAGCATTACACCCCGGACTGAGGGTGAACCGAGTGTAAGATCTAATGCTAGGGCATTACCCTACACAAAGAGATGCATTGTACTATGCACAATACCACCATCAACCACCCACCACCCCCACATGATCCCAATTACCTCCTCAACAGGACTGTTATCTTCCATGTATCCATTTGGTCTGTTTTGGCACACTTGGCACACTAATACTACCTGTCCATTTGACTTAGTAACTCATCCCTCTCTTCTACCCCCTCTCTCTTTCACTTTGCATACTAAAATGTCTAAATTGTACTGGAGAGGTTTTACCACATGTGCGTCATTACCAATGAAGCTAAAACATGGTTTTTGCCAGCATATCTAACATTGAAACAATAAGGGAAACAGAAGCTGTACATACTTGGTCGCTTGGTGATGAATTGCTGTATCTGGGGTGACACTTACACTGAGTAGTAATAAGGCCTCTGCTCTTTTGTACTCAGGAGAGGTCCATGAGGAAGGCCCAGCTGCAAGTGGTCAGACCAGACATGGTGTGCAGTTTGTGTGGAGGCTATGGCACTACTGCATACAAACTAACATCCTCTCAAGCCTCTAACAAGTGACCTGCACATAGCCACAGAATCACTAAGCAGTGCCAAAAGGAAAATCGGAGAAACAAACAACCACCCCCTCAATTTTCTAGCAGGAAAATGAAGAAGCCAGGTTGTAGTGTTCTATTAATGTGGAAATTTACACAGAGATGGCAATTCTCCACAAGAAAAGCAATGGCCACCAGTGTAAATGGATAGACACCTTCCTATGCAATAAACTACACCTAAGACATACAGAAGGCTCTTTCACAAGAAGCATGCCAACAAAGTGGAAGTATTGCACAAAGCAATGAGATGAAAGATTACCTCACAGAAGAAACAACTCTGTTGAATTGTAAAAAGCCAAGTCTCTTCTTTCCTCCAACTGCAAAGTGAATATGTATTACCAAAATCACATGCAGAGTAAAATAATATGCTCTAATCTCATTTCATACAACACAGACTGGGCTGCAAATGTAAATAAACTACAAATCTACATCTTCATTAGTGCTGGATTAACAACTAGTTACATTGTGGGAGAAGGGTAGGGGGATTTCTATGGGTTGAAACTAAATCAGTACTATATGACTCAACAATCGTTTTCACTCCCCAAATTTCACTTGGGCATCCTACCTGTGTCCTTTGAAAATCTGTCCTATTTCTCTTTCTTTGAGGTCAATTCTCTACTTGACTCCTTCCCACATGTTTGTGTTTCAATTTCGTAAAAAAGTAATAGAAAAACAAAAGCAATCATGTAACAGTCAGATAATGTGAGTTTCTAACGGTGATTTGTTTCAATCTTTGTTCATTGAGTCAACAATGCAAGTCAATCTTGCTTCATTGACACTGCACATGCATGTGCATCTTTGACAGCAGCAGCTGCCTCAGGTGTCAATTGACTGTCTGATCTCCTCCACTTATCATGGTTCAGTAGCAAGGTAAGAAGAGCCTCGCACATCTTGGGTGCATCAAGCTCAAAAGGGTCCTTGCGGTTCACAACCGATTGTTGTGAGAACACCATCCATCCATGATCCAACTTCTTTTCAGGTCGGACAACTATGGAACCTGGGATTTCAGCATCTTTCCTCGTCACAAGGCCATCACTCTTCTCTCCATATCTAAGTTCCAAGTGAAGAGCACACACTGCCATGGCTGCAGCCAGAGGAATGGCTACTGGCACTCTTGCACCTCCAACATCACAAGATCTTCCAGGATCTGCATTGCTTCCAGGCAACCATGGAAGCTCTGCATGTGCTATGTGGGACATTGTGGAGATCCATCCTGGGGAGCGACTTGCTTCTGTATGAAAGGATAGTGTGGGAAGATCATGAGGAAAGGTGTATTTTGCTAAGAATTTGCGCCGTTTGTCATATGTCAAATCTTCCAGAGCTTGCATATCACCCTGCAGCAAGGAACCAAATAATTGCACATAATTCAGTTGTCCGATACATACTTGTGAGCATCAGCAGAGGATGCTTGACTTGACTCATAAAGGATTGCAAAGAAGAGACACACCAAGCACTGGAACCAGCAAAAGCCAGCTGCAAAAAACAAGAGCTGGCTCCATCAGGCTTGTACTACCTTGATAAGCTTGCAAATAAGGACCTCCATGAGACGTCGAGTCCCAGTGTCGGCAATCTGACCCTCTCGTAAAATGTCTGCAGCAATTGGACTCCCACCATAGGGGCATTGCAGCACTGCTAACCCAACTACTTTGTCCTTCAAGTCCTCCCAAAACATGGAGCATGCTGCTGCTGCATCCAGCCCTCCTTTTGAATGCCCTAACAACACCACTTTTTTCTGTGCACCCCAGTAGAGCTCCTCAATATGCCTCTTCAGCTCCCTCGCATTGATTTCAACAGCAGCCTGTATCATTCTCACAACAAACTCAGTACATTCAAAGGCACCAAGACACAGGTAAAGAGACCAGAAATTAGAGATGAGATTGACTGACTAGAACAAGCAATTCAGCAGATTGAAGTAGCTACACCATGTGCTTCAGGGTTGATACTGATATGACTAAAGAGTGTGAAATAAGAGAGGAGTCAAGCAAAGAAAACCAAAAAACTATTGCATTCCTTGCCTCACTGTGAATTTTGGCAATGTGGCAGGACAATCCCAGTTTTGAGAAGTATTTCTTGGTGTCCACAAAATATAATGGCCCATGATTGCTGAAGAGACCTGCAAATCTTCACACAGTTGATCTAAGTCCCCATAAAACATTCCTAACCCAAAAGGAGAAAGATCCAAACCAATGAAATTAAGCCCATGACACATTGGGAAGCTTAGGGTGTCATGCAATCATGCATTTCACCTTTCATTGTGTGCCCCTAAAGCTCTTTAAAACTGGGCTTGGACACTACCTGACAGTGCCATCCTTAAATCAAGACTCACCAGGAATAAGAAGGTAGGTAAGATTGTTGGGAAGCAGATGTACACCATGGCTGTAAGAGAACGAGATATAAGTAAATTTATGTAAACACACCACAGGATCAAAAACCTAAATGTACACGTAAAAGCCAAGTTCCTCCTCCAATTACAACTGAAACAGCAGGTTGAAACACAGACTGTAACCCATGAAATCTATGACTCAGAAGCCCACAATTTTGCACTCTCCAGTCCACAATTTTGGACAGGCTGATGAGGAAGTGTAACAACAAGATTCATCATGTGAACAAGAGTTATTGTGCTGCTCATTAGAAAACAATGGAAAGACAAATGGCAGACCAAATAGGAGAGGGATGAGCAAAATGAGACTATATCGACCTAATTGTGTCAAGGGCTTGAAGAAAATCTGGGGTGCAATCCTCAACTGGTGAAGAATCTGGGAGTCTTTGCAGCCAGCCTATGTCATCTGCAGACCCCCTCAATGTTGTTTGTACTCGAGATACAAAGCTGGAAGCAAAGAATGAACCATTGCCACTTTTGTATCAGATGCATACTCAGGGAATAGATTTCAGCAATGAACTCTTCAGATAAGATGGGCGGGAACAGCCAAAAACAAAAAAATTATGAATATCCTTCATAGCCAGAGAAATTAACCTGTTCCACACAGCAGGAGTACTCAAAACATGCTGTCCCATTGCCATCACAGTTGAGCCAGTTGTTGCAAAGATTGCAGCAGGCCATTCAATCCCCAAGTTACTTAGCAGGCTGCTACTCTCAGCAGCACTGCTGCTACTGGCTTCTGACAAGGGAACGACAGCACTGGATGAAGTACTTGTTTCAATGCTTGCTATTCTGGAACTTGGCTCTGATGGACTCCTTAATGCATTGCGAGCAGCAGATTCTCCTACATGAAAACATAAAGAACTTTTTGTCATTGCCAAGCAACTAATTCACCAGTATACACATACATACACACATACATATTCAGCGACGTTATAGCTGAGTAGCAAAAGCTAAAGGCTGTTGGTCTGAAAACTTAAAACTTCTGTTGCAACAGATTTAAGTGCAAATTGATTGCTCCACAAACAGAAGGTTTCCTAGGAGCTGATTGAGCACAGATGTACTCACCAACAAGATTTGCAAGGTGACGACTTAGGTTAGAGGCAGACTGAGCAAAGCATTGTGTGACCTCATCGAATACAGGAAGTGGTGGCAAACACCAGGCATCCAAGCCTCCTCCTCCTCCTCCTCCTCCTCCTCCTTGCCTTGACCAACGGCGTGGAGATAGCTGCAGCAGCCGGAATCTCCATCAAATGGTTCAGAATTCATGAAGATCCATCATCATCAGTCCATGTCCCATTTCATCACACAAACACACACACATCAAAAGCCTTCTGAATTTTATAACAAACGGAAATTTGCCAATCATGAAACAAGAACGAGAAGAACAAGACTGCCACAAAACGCCGCATGGAGCCGAGGAGTGAGACACACAAGTTGGAAAACACCTCGGAGAAAACATGGAGGTAGGGTTTGATAGCCAAGTCTTTCTCCATCCATACCTCTGAACGAACAATTGGTCCAGCAACTCCATTACCAAAATCTGGATCCAGGAGAAGCCCAGACTCATCATCAATTGGCAGCGCATCAGATCTCAAATTCTCCATATCGACCCTCACGTCTCAACCTCCATCAAATTCCACAGCTTCCACAATCCAAAGAAAGTATTCTTCCCCCCACTTTCAAAACTCCAACTGCACACGCAACACAATTAGGGTTCTCCAGTTGTTGTTGTTGGGCGGTTTAGGGTAAGGAATAAGGACCAGTTTTATTTCTAGGGAATTTTAGTTTATAGCCCAAAATGGTGATCATTCCTCAGGGAGGTTTAGCCAAATCTGGCTAAGAATCACATATGAATTACAAATCTTTAAATCAAATGAAAATGAAAATATTTAATAAACACAAAAAAAATGAGTTTGAGTTTGTGTAAATTAAGTACAAATTCAACTCAATTTTTTTTTCATCATTTCATTGTCATAAGTAATGTGCAACAACATGAAGCTCAAGTTAATTACATAATTTTTTTGTTGGATTTTTGTGGATTAGTTGAACAAACAAATACTACACAAAAGAATTTTGTGTTTAGTTGTGTGTATTGGAAATGGAATTAAATTATCTTAAACTAAACCACACTCTAATTTTTAATTTTTAATTTAATTTTAATTTTAATTTTAAAACTATAATCAAAAGTTTAAGAAATCCAAAGAATCAATGTGAAGATTGGACCAAACCAAAGGTTCTTTTAAAACCCACCAAACAACATTTTGTAGTATCAAGAACAAGCCTAGTCTAGGGCTACGTGACCTACATGAAATAGGACCAATGTTCCCAAAACAATCACATTTAAGGTCCTCACCCAACGAAAAGAACATGTAGAGTTCTTCTTTTATAAACAACTAGTTGTGATTTATTTGAAAGGAGATGAAGATAAATGTAAAGTGCCACCTTTTGTTGAAACAAAAAAATTTATTGATGGTATGGTGTTTTTCACATGCATTTTAAAAATTCTACTAGTTTTGCCAAAATCGATAAACGCCTAAATTTAATCAAATAGGTTGGTAGGTACTAAGCGGAGCAGGATATAAAAATTTATGTCCACGTGTCAAAATCTTATTAAATGCAAGTTGGACGATCTAAATTAAATTTTATTTATCAAAAATATTTAATTTTTAAATAGTTGATCATTGCCACGTATCATCATCTCCTTAATGCAAGTGTGTCAAAATATCTTTCATTCTTAAATTGGACAATTCATATAAGTTGGAATTTCATTTAATATTGAATATTGAAATATAAATTTTTTTGATGTCATGAAATGTCATTGGATGAAGTTCATCCACCTTATTGCTTGAGTTGAAAATGATTTCCAACTATAATAGTCAATATCATCCACAACTAAAAAGGTTTGAAGTGGAAATTGATGTCGTGTTGACACATGATTTGACATTTTCAATTGGGATGTCGTTTTGCAACTTGTACTTGTTGATTTTTAGTTGTAAATAAAATCTTCCAATTAAATTTATTTATTCTCAACTAGAAATTGTAGTTAAAAATGAGTTGGAAATGTAATTAGAAAAAAGGGTGTTTTCTACTATTGAAACATTTAACCCAAAAAATGTTTTCATGTTGAAATGATGACTTAAACTCTATTTTGATCAACCCATTGGAAACTTATTCAAATGCACCTTTAAAATACATTGCTCAATCATTTAATTTGTAATGTAATACCAATGTTACTAGAAGTTCAATGCATAATCATGTTCAATACATGCAAAAATAAATAAAATAAAAATTGTGTTAAAACATCTCGACCAATCCACTTGAAATTGGCTTGTCGCCTTTTTTTTATGAAACAATACACCAGAATGGTGTGAAAGTGGATGTATGTACACCAAATTGTTGCCAGATATTGGGATTTCATGAGACATGGGAAAACAAAAACCATTGATGTTAGTTGGGTGTTTACATTTATTGCCCACACACTTATTATTATTCATTAATTGGTTGCATTGGTCGACGCGTGGTCTTTACATGATTCTCCATGTATAATGTTTAGTATTTACAAATATGGGTGGGGAGGGAAAAACTTTTAACACAAAATTTGGATGTGAAAACATGGTGTGCATGCCATTTTCTAATGAACACTATAAATGTTTTTAGTTTTACAATGGTTCAAAAAATATTAATAACTAAAAATGTTCCAATGGTTTAAAAAATTATTAATAGTTAAAAGTGTTCCAATGGTTAAAAATTTACCAATACTTGAAAATGTTCTAATGGTTCAAAAAATACTAATCCCTTAAAATGTTTCAATGGTTGAAAACATACCAAACTAAAAATGTCCCAATCATTGAAAAATGATCAATGGTTTAAAATGTTTCAATGGTTGAAGAAATATCAATAGTTTAAAATGTTTTGACAGTTGAAAAAATATCAATAATTGAAAATGTTTTAATAGTTGAAGAAATACCAACAATAAATGTTCCACATTAAAAGAAAAAAATCTTCAATTATTTATTATGAAAAGTACTCAAATAGTAAAAGCCCACAAGTTTGTATCCTAAAAACAAAAAAAATAAATCATGACATAATGAATATAATTTAGAAAAAATTTAAAAAAGATATTAAATGTCATATTAATTCAAGTGAAGACATATATAAATCATGATATGTTACTACATTTGTTGAACAAATTCAAGATGTTCCAATAAACACCATGTTTTTATTGTGAAAGATTATGTTTCTTCAAAAGATTTAAAATTGTTATGTAAATAAATTAATAAACAAAATTTACACATGATTTTTAAAAATTGAAATGATAAGTGATCAACCAAATAAAAACATATACATGTTTAAATTTTTAAAATAACATCACAAAAGGAAAAAAAACCCTACATCAAGAAATGATATATCAAGAAATAGAATTATATCATATGTAACAAAATTAAAATGTTTAAAATAAAGTCTTATTTTTCCATGACTAGTTTTTGCTCAAATATATGAATTTCGTGGTTATGATCAATATAAAATGAAAGGTGTTATTATTAATGTCCCAACAAATATTAATCAAACACAACTAATGGTACCACATTTAGCATATGATGAAGCAATAGTAGGTGTATTTTTTAAACAATGAATTGAATATAAATATTTTTAAAAATTCCTAATTTAGTCATATTGTTACTAAAAGATTAAATTTCAACACCATTATATACAATTTTAAATCATGCACCCCAATGGACTAGTTTGTTTGTTATGCATACAACCTTGTCCACTCAAATACATGGTGAATATAATCCTCATTTCATAGCTATAATGTAAAAAATGAAGAACACATAAATTGTGCACCAACAAACTCCATGGCACATAACTTTTAAAATGAAAATGTTGTATATTTTATTGCCCCAAGCCAAAACTTTCATACTTTAGGTTTGTTTGAATATCAACATTCAAAAGAGTTAGTAACTAGTGACTCAACTTTTTTATTTTATTTGTACTTTAATGGTTTAATGTTAGACATTTAATTGATTTTTTTTGCACCATTTTTCATGGTTCATTCATGTCCTTTTGAACCCCACATTTAGTAGATTATAAAATTTCCTATTAAACATGGGAAAATTATGTGATATAAACCATTATCCCCATCTTCATCACCATGTCTAAGGTTCAATTGAATAATCAACAAAATAAAGAGATCATTATTTATCATGTTCAACAAAGTAATGAGACCAATAAAACTAGTAGCAAGGTTTTTGAGTTTTAAACTTCTTAAAAGTTCAAATGTTTAATTTCCTAGATGACCATAAGTGAGTCATTAATATATTCTTGAAAAGAAAAGAAAAATACCTTAGTATTATTTAGTCCTAATAGAACAAGAAAAAAATATTTTTAGATTTTTAAAAAACCATGTTTTCTTGGTTTTTTATTGTGCAAGATTGTAGCCCCCCTATAATGCCCAAATATAGATGATTTAATATGTACCAAAAGGATTTTATAAGAAATAATTTTAAAAAGAAGGTGAATTTAATTTTTAAAATTTCATAAATGGGTAGATGGTTTCAATAAAAGTTTTGACTATAAAATCTATACAAAACATGGGGAAGCAATTGTTGCAAGGGATTCCTTATAGGTTAAAACACATATAATTGAAATACATTTGCAAGTCTCTCAATTTGATGATTTAAAAATGGATGCTCAACAAGATTCTTTTATGGACTTGAATGAACAAGACTTTGGCAACTAAGAGGCCAAGTGAAAAAAATTGAATAAAGAATGCATTATTATAGTCTTGATTTCAAATGTTGACATGTTCATATGAAGTTGTTTCGTTCAATTACCAATAAATCAAATTGGCCCCATGCTTTAATACATAAGAATGTTGCATGTCCTACAAACTTAAGCACTATGTGTTTTGTCAACAAGAAGACTTGGATGATTATAATATTTTTGAAAAATTATTGTTGAATTTTGAAGGACAAAAGTGCATTGATAGGAATGAAAGGGTATTAATTTATCATACAATGGTCAATTAATTTTTGATAGACCAATTGTGTATCACCACCATTGTGATCGCTTCCTCCTAACACAAAAAGTAAGTTCTAACCTATGGATGTTGGGATCATCAAGGTTTTTTAAGCACAATACAATTTAAATTTCTTATCGATCACTAGATTGATCATTTGATGGATAATAAAGATCCTTCTATTGATGTTTATCTAGTTGTGTTTATGGTTGAGAAAGCCTTGAATACTCACATGACTTGTAATGTGATTAGACATTGTTGGAGGCATTGTGATCTTTATAATTTGTCAAATTTTGATGATGGCAATTCATAAGCATAGCACCCACTAACACACTATACATGAAAGATGGATGTAGGAGGTTAGGAAACATTTTTTTGTTGGGCTCCAAATTTGTAATTAATAATGGTGGTTATGTATACACCATTTATTTACATACTAGTCACCTATTTTCTTAACTATTATTATATTTAGGGCCAAATTCTTACATAATGGGTTACCAAAGATGAAACAAAAATAGTAACTCAATTAACAAGGTTCATGCACAACTAAGTCACAATGGCTAGTGGATTGTGCAATTAAATGGGTGCTTGTTCATAGAATTAACACTACATATCAACATATTTTTTATGACCTTTAGCAATGGAGTATAATTGGTGAAATTCAAACACAATCCTCCTCCTTTGGGAATAAACGGAAAAAAGATCACACTTTTGTGAAAATTGAGGCAAACTCCCTAACAATAGGCAAAAAGAGGCTAATGTTGATGTGAATCTTCCCCCCTATAAGGTGTTTAACACTTTTCACTCTTCTCATTGACCCATCTAGGTCTCTCCATTTAAAATATACATGTAGATTATTCCACCCCACTAACCCATCTAGGTCCCCCCATTAAAAACATACATGTAGATTTTTCCACCATGTTTCATTTAAAGTCGCACTTTTCGAAAAGGGCTTCAAAAATTGGTTCAACACTTCCTTCCAAACCCTCACTACCACCCACTATTTACAACATACACATGTTTGCCTTTAATTAACATAGTTAAATATTTGACTTCTTTTTTTTCTTTTGACCCTTGGCTCTTAACCTTGCATTGTTTTGTATTTTATCATTTATTTAACCCTAGTGTGGACTTTCAATAGTACATCCTTCCATTTTAATTTACAATCTTTGTTTTGTAATGCTTATACTTAATCCAATTATGTCATTATACCTAAAGACCACATCAATAACTCAAATTAATGTTCACAAATAATACAAATATTTCCAAGCATTATTGAAAAGAAATTAAACCTTTTGATTGAAGAATCTCAAGATTAGGTTTCAATGAATTGGTCATCTAAAAACTAAATCTTCATATAATTGACAACTTATAATATTTTTTATTTTTTATTTTTTCATTATTGTAATTAAAAAACATGTTATCTACACATAAAATGGAGTGTTATATTATGCTAACCAAAGTGTAAGGTAAGTTGGGTTAAAGTGAACTAGCACTTGTAAACGCATTGATTTAAATGGATGATGATTGGATTGAACTTTTTCATTGGGTTCATGTCCATAGCCCACCACTCCCTAATTAGCATGGTTAGTTTAATGATCTATTTACAAGTATTTACATTTATTTATTTATAAATCTTACTTTTTCCCCTCCTTATTAACCTACTTCCTCCTCATACCAACTAAAAGGCCAATTGCCCTAATTTATGCAATGACTTATTTGCCTACCTACCTACCTACCTAAAGCAACCTACTTGTACCTACTTACTTACTCATGATTACATATGGGACGCTTTTGTCAAAAGGCAAGGGTATTGTATGAAGAACTAGGTACTTATTCCCCCCCCCCCCCCCCCTCCCCAAGACCTATTCCCCACCAATCCATGCATACTTACATGTAGGCCTTCTTACCTATAACTATTATTGCCTTTTATGGACTAATGACAAATTGGTTATTGACCCCAAAAAAACTTGATATTGACATTAAATAATGCATGTATTGTAAATACCTTGTTGTCCTTGAATCAAAGCTAACCTTATAACCCCCAATGACAATAACAATATTTTTGAATGCAAGTATTGGAATAGGTGCTGAAAGGCACATTGTAATACTTGAACCTATTGTAGGGTACATCAACCAATTCTAGCCCTTGTATGAAACAGATTTAAATCAAGAGTAGTTTACAAAATCCATCACCTTCATTTTTTTGGGTAAACTTTAATAATTGTAAATGGAAGAATGCCAAAGTGAATGCAATACCCTCATTATTGCAATTGTAATTGCAAATGGCCACCACATGGTAATTGATGAACACATTGCAATATCTTCATTATTTTACAAACTCTAATCTAACATTGCAAATACATTTGTAATACCACATGTGTTGTGTAAACATTAATTCTTTAAGTGAGATTGAACACTTGAATTTTTCTAAAGACATTCATTTTTTTATGGCAATTAATTATGTATTACATTTGGCAATGATCTTCACAACATTCTCCACAATATATCATCAAATGTATGATGTTTTAAGGATGATTTCTTTTGCATTGTTTTTCCCGCCTAATCTAAATACATAAATCTAGATTCACATAAGGTGCACATAATTTGACTTTGCACCAAAAGGCAAAGTAAAATGCATTAAAATGTACCACATTATAAATCCAAATGTATGGAAGTAAAAAAGAAAACCCCAAAACTAGTCCATCAAAATATGTAAAATGATAGATGTTACATTTTACTTTGATTCCATATGATAATCTAAACCATAATTACCACATTTTTGTTGTGTATCCATTGTATATAATAGTAAACAAATGTAAATTGAATCACATTTTTTGCACGGTGATGTGTGAAAAATTGATGTTTCTTCATTTGATTCCATCCCAATCTATTTCTAGGAACATGCTTGGTATGCACAAAACAAATAAATCTTGAAGGAATATGTTACACCTTTGCACCAAAGGAAAAAAGAAATAATAATAGTAATACTAAGTGAAAATTTGATGAGATCCAAGCTCCTTGGCCTTATGGAAACAACAAAAACAAAAAAAGGAATAGGGAGCTCAAAAACATTAACAAAAAAAGAGAAAATAACAAATTAGTAATTCCAAGTTCCATGCCTTTTGCAAGCAAAATCAACAAAGAAAAAGGAAAAAAGAAAATTGGGAGCTTGGGTCATCTACAAGCAATAAAAACAACCAAATAAAAAGCATGGGGAACCCTTATAATCAATAGCAACCAAATACGAAAAGGAAAAAAAAGGAATAAGAAAAAAAGGAGCGAGAAAACAACAACACAAGAAGAAAAGAAAAACAAAAAGCTTGGAGCTCACCACCCTTTTGCAAGTAGCAACAACAAAAAAAGGGAGCGAAGCTTGGAGCAAGCTCCTTGGCCCCTACTAGCATCAACAAGAAAACATTAAAACAAGAAAAAGAGGAGGCTCCTTCCTCCCTTGACAAAGTAAGAATAATTAAAAGAAGGGGAAAATGTCCAACAACAATTTTTTTTTTGATCATGCTTGCTTTCAAGCAGCAAAAATTGAAAAAAAATTAAGGAGTTTGGAACTTCAATTTCCCCACCCTTTTGCAAGGAACAACAATAGAAAGAAAAGCTTAAAGCTTGGATGCCCCTTTATACACAACCAAAAAACTTGAAAAAAAAGAGTGCAAAGCTTGGAGCTCCTTGACATAGTAGCAAAAAGAAAGTAAAAAAAAGAAGTGACTTTAAGCTCCCCACTCAATGCAATAAGTTAAAGTTGAACTTCAAAAGCTTGAGAAGAATGGTGATGAATGAAACCATGGGCAAAAGGGGAGTAGGAAAACAAGAGGTCAAAATATGGCTAGGTCCAAGGGGTAGGTAAGTAGGAGGTTGTAAGTAAGTGGGTGAAGGGGGTAGGTATGAAGGATTGAACCAAGGTCAATCCACTTTGATGAAAATTAATTCATCCTTTTTGATTTCAAAACAAGTTCTTTTGGATGGTGCATTCATGGGTGTTGGGTCAAATGGGCTAAAAGTAAGAATCTAGAATAGAATGTTCTAGGAATGAAGGCTCAACAATGAGGTGACAATCAAGTGTGGGACCCAAATTCCCAAAACAACCCCCTTTGAGAAATCATTACTTGGTGTAAAGATTTGTTAAAATTTTAAACAAATATGATTCATTTGAGGAGGAGAGGAGGAACTTTACATGTAAGATATCATCCTCTATCCAAAAAAATTTATAGTGACGGTAATGCACCTTCCACATACATTAAAAAAGTTTCTACATGTTCAATGTGGCTATGTATTAAGTAAGGGCCCTTTGGGACAACTAGATTAATGTTGGTTTGGTATATATGGTCAGAGGTTGGTATCAATAATGGTATCAACATTGGTGTCAAATACCAAACCAATCTAGTATGACCTAAGTTTGGTACTAATTTAATACTAGTACCAACTAGTAGGGACTTGAGGCAATGCCATGGATATACTATGCATATACAATCAATATTCAACCTAACATTAGTACCAAGTTCATATCAATTTAAAAAAAAAACCAATATCAATACTACATTGGTATCAATTTTTTTTTAAATGCCAATATTAGTGTAACCCAAAATTGTATTTGGTAAAACTTTTAGAGTTTATAGTGTTGAAAAAAACATACGTATTTTTATCTAAATGCTGAAATTCACCTCCTAGTTTGTTTTTTATCATTCAAACGATTGTTTGGTGATTTGTGGAACAACAATGGCAATGGTGCTGGTTTATGAGGGTGTGATAGTTGTGGGATGAACTTGGTGTTTGTTTTGTTTTTCTTGTGTGTAGATGTGAATGATTACAAATCATGATTTTTTCAATCGAAATTTTTGACCCAAAAGTACCCCTATTGGACACCACTTAGAAAAACCATTTTAATCATTTTAATCAAGTCCTTTTTGCAATGACTGATTTGACTAATGGCCTTTTTGACTAGTTAAGTGGTGGGTTATTTGATTGGTCAAATAGCCAACAAATATTTTTGGGCAACAAATTTTTTGGGTCAAAATGTTAATTTTTAAAATGCGGATCCAAATTTTTTAAGTAAATGTAAGTAGGTGGGTCATAAAATAAGTTCATAGGTAGATGCTAGCTACCCACCTAGGTCATGGTGGGTAGTCGTACATTCCATAGCATAATGTTATACACCATCTTCACATATTCCTTAAGACATGTAAGGAATAGGAGTAGAAGCCTTGACCTCTTCAACCACATGTATTTACCAAGTACTTAACCAACTCACCACACCTTTAAGTTGTAATACTTGTGAAAATTTGTTATTAACATGTTCCATTTTCAACATTCAAACTTTGAAGTGCATTTTGTTTTTCATGTTTTACTCAAATGAAACAAATGAATACCAATTAATATGTAGTAACTCGGAAATATATAGTAGCTGGGTGATATATGCTACCTAATTAATAGACCTACCTAGTTACCTAGGTAGTAACTAGTAGCTATAGCTAGTAAACCTAAATATAATTATGATTGCCTAGTGATTAGTAGGACATAGTTAGGGAGGTAAGTATAGGTAGGTAGGTATCAGTTGGTACATAATAAACCTGAGGGTAAGTAAATAGGTTTAGGTGGGTAGGTATGTAAGTAGGTTTGTTAAGGTATTTGGGGACATAGGGATGTAAGGAGATTGTTAAGGTGATTAAGTAGGTATAGGTAGGTAGGGTTGAGCTTGTTAAGGTAACTAAGTAGGTAGGTAAATAGGTGGTTGGCTAGTTGTTAAAGTAGGTATGTAAGTAAGGCAAATAAATATGTTTTAAGTAAGTAGGGTAGGGTGAGTGGGTAGGTAAATAGGCAGGGTAAATAAATAAGTATATGTGGGTAGGTATTAGGTAGGTAGATAGGAAGGTAAGGAGGTTGATAAAGTGACTAAGTTGGCATAGGTAGGTAGGTTAGTTATTAAGGTAGGTATGTAAGTAATGTAAATATGTATGTTTTAAATAAGTAGGGTAGGGTGAATGGGTAGGTAGGTAGGTAAGTGAGTTGATAGGGTAGTTATATTTGACCTATTTAACTAGCTTGGAATTAAGCCTTTAGGCTATTATGTACCTTGTTAGGCTTAACATGGCTACCTATCTTAAACTATTAAGTTAGGTAAGTAATAATTACCTAAGTTTTATTAATAGACTACATATTATGTTAAGTAGGTAATCTAGGCTTAATTGATAAGCTAGTAGGCTAGTTATATTAAGTTAATTAATAATGTATATTAAATATGTATGTAGCCTTGACCTAGGCCTACCTAACTAATGTCAAATTAGTATGTTCAATTTGAATGAGGCATGGTCATTTTGATTGACCTTTTTCTTTTGTTTGTCCCTTTTGACTAGATGACCAATTGACACCTAGTCGAAAATGTCACTTTAGTCAAATGTACTAGTAAAAAGTAACACATGTCTTTCATGCCCCAACCCACTAATCAAGATGGACATCACTTCTAGTCAAAACAAATGCTTTTGTCAAGTTGGACCTTCTAAAAAGTCATGATTTGTAGTAGTGGTGGTTGGTGCTAATGATGGAGTTTAGCTTGTGGACAATTGGAATAAGAAGTGCAACAACATTGTGAAGTTAAATACCATTTTGCATTTTGTGTATTTAGGAGGTTGATGTTTTCTTTTGGTTTTTATCTATGTTGTAGTCACATTAATGAGAAGAATGCTTTGATGTGAACTCCAATTAATATGTGCATCGATCTCCAAAACTTTTGCCATGTAAGAAAATTGATAAATATGAAATTGAAGGTAGTGTAAGTTCAATTGGTGGCATTCTTGGGAGGTTGGGAATTTTTACTTGTTAGCACCTTCCCAAATTGTGATGGCAAAAGAATTAGAGTGTTTCAGTTGTTATGAAATCGTGTGGCGCAGATTGGGATGTCTTGAGAAGGGTTTATAAGGTGTGCGTGTATGATGCCATTGGAGAGAATCATGATAGTCCAATGAAAAGAGATTCGGAGTGATTTCATCCATCTCATGCCAATAGATTTAAAATTAGTAGTTGAAATCATGTAGAAAAAATCGTGGATATATAGAGTTGTAACATATGTGAATTATTATTCTAAGCAGATCTCTTTGTGTTCTTGCCATGTGTTGTTGTTGTGGGTACATAGTAAATATTGCACCTTCCTGTTTTGGTTACACTAGTATCAGCTGGTATCAAAATAAGCTTATACCAGACCAACACTGGATCAGATCCAGAGGTGGGTAGCCATCATTATCTCACAAGCGACTGTAGCATCATTAGGAACTTTGTAGACCTGTGATGTTCACTACGTGCTATGGAATGGTCAAGCCCGTGCCCATTATGTTGAGCAAGGTCTCAACAGAAGTACATCTATTGTGAATTACACTTATATCTTGAACAGAAAGGATTTTGAGCTCAGATTCTGCCACCTTGTGAGCACTTTCCATCGCAGAATTCAGCCACTTCCAAGGAAGTGCTGATCTTGAGGGATGTGCCACATTTTGAAAAAACTAAACATATATTTGCAATAGAATCTGCACTAAACAGCTTGTTCGCATAGGAGCCATACCCCTAGTGGGCTTGTATGTGGCATACCAGCCTCACCTTCAAGGCTTACAGGGTGAAGGACCTGCGCCCTTGGCAGTGCCTCCTCTAGTGTGTTAACCTCTTATACTGCAAATGAAGCTGGGGGACATAAAATTTGTTTGTAATTTAAATACAAGGTGTCTAGTTGTTCAAGATGCATGCATTTTAAAACTCCGAAGTGCACACTCCTGTAGTGCAAACAAGATTGCTGCAAGAGTGATCACACCTCTTTCACATAGAATTATACAATAAAAAGGCAGATTCACCGCTGTTTGCTACCTTCCTCCAATAACATGCCATTTACACAAAAATGAGTCAGTTTTTTGTAACACCCAAATCCCTGATTTTTATCCTACAATATATATATATAGATCTTAGAGTGGGCGGGTCCAGCCATAGCCCCTATTTCAGTTTCTACCATTGTTTATCACATCCATCATAGAGTGTTAATTGTTTCCCTTGGCAGCCCCACCCATAAAACATGCAAAACTGGACAGAAGAAGAAGGTTAAAGACTATTCTAAAAATGCTACTACCTGCCTGGTGGCCGATCATTATGGCCAGCCAATCAGAAGCAGTCATTTTTTTTCTTTTGCAGGACCTTGTGGAGTAGACCACTGTAATCCTGTGCAAAAATACATGTCCAAACTCCAAACTCATTTTCACACTATTTGAAGCCTGTACAGAGTGTGTAGGCCATTTTACTACGCTGCCATTGGACCCGCTCTTACACGCTCAACATGTAATTTAACCTACATAAAAATGGCACACTCCGTGCCACTTCTTTTGAGCAACTGGAACAAAATTCAATGTGGGTTATGTGGGCTAATCCCAACCCATTCCTGAAATTTAAGCCAGTCCTGGTTTTCTGGGTGACTGGAAGCTTGTGCAGTTTGCAGTGTTTGTTGTCCATTGATTTGTCAACATTGGTGAATCTGTAAAATTATGGGAAAGAAAATTGCAACTCTGTCGTTATGAAGCTTGCCAGTTTTCCAGCAGCAAAGTAGCAGCAGTGGCAGCAGCCAAGTCAGTTACAAACTCATCAAGTATCATTCCCAAGAGCATGCTTGCAATTTCCAGACTGATGTCTCGGATTTCATGCTCGTAGTACCTCCACTTGCCTAGTCTGCAGCACTTGTTCATGTCCATATCTATCAAGCTATCTATGGCATTTGATGCCAGCTCTCTCCACTTGCTAATAGTTCTGTATATGTCTTCCACTAGTTTGTTGCTGCATCCACCTGGTGGCCTAAGTGTGGGATTGGAGCCCACCAGAATATTGTCGTTCACCATCCATGGCTGCTTTGGCTCTCCACCATACCCAATTTCTGTGACCAAAGCTTCATTTATGCTGTCAAACAGAAGTTTGCGGTCGCATCGCCATAACGCTCCATATTGGCAATGAGTGCTCATCTGTGCCAAGTTCCAATTGCCATCACCACCACCACCTCCTGCTCCTATGCTGATTTGTTCGGTGTCACCACTTTCTAGCCTATCAAAGAGAGAGGGGTCCAACGGTAACCCAGGTGCAAACCACTTGAGTGATCTCTCCTCCTCGTTGTTGTGTGACAGAAATTGTGCAGCTTTAAGAATTCCATGGACAAACCTCTGCTCCTCATCTGCACGAGCAGGCTGTGATTTCCCTAATCTGTCATGTAGATCGGCAGTTTGAAACTTGGAGATTTCTAGGATGGCTTGACGGATTTTCTCGTTCTCCCTGATGTCTGCTATTTCTTCAGTCAGCAGATTGTTGCCTCCACTGTGCTTACTAATTTCCTGCTGAGTGTCACGAGCTTTCACTACATCAATTTCATCCAACTGAGAAGAAGGTTGAATACCTAATACACCACACATGTTGTGAAGTTCAAGCACTTCGTCAAGGTGTCGATCTGACTCTGCTCATCACAAAATCCAAAGCAGATACCACAACCCAATGAGCCACTCACTCATGATGAAGACATCCGTTAAACACTATATGCAAATCTACCTACAGAACAATGGGGAAACCAAGTAGAATAGAATGCAAATGTGTTGCATAGGATTGATTCTACTACTACAATGTGGGGACATTTGATGATAAGACTCTTGATTAGAGTACAAGAAGAAGTTATGACCTGCAAGGCTTGGTTCAGGAGTGATGGAAACTTCGTCTTGAAAAGGAGAGTCCAAGATTGATACAGGGCTTGGTTGCTCACCCTCTCCAATACCCAGTGCAGAGCCATTGCTGCTCTCCAAAAACCACTTCTGCAGAATCGGTGTCAAGCCTTCTGATGCTTCTTCTTCACCTGCTGTTGTGCTAGGAGTTGAAGAGCGTAGAGTATGCTGCACATTATCATCACCAGACACAAAACAATATAAGAAAAAGCCCATTACAAAAATACAAACTCACTTGTCAATGTACCACCATTTTTTGCACTGAGAGAGAGAGCGAGAGAGAGAGAGAGAGAGAGAGAGAGAGAGAGAGAGAGAGAGAGAGAGAGAGAGAGAGAGAGAGAGAGAGAGAGAGAGAGAGAGCAATTGTCAGTTGAAGACTGGTTGGTGGTACCCATGACACTAATTTACTCCATACCTTATGCCTGTCAGGAGTGCAATCTGCAGAACCACCAGCCACAGAAGGAGTAATCCACGTGCCAGTTTCAAGACTATCCCCTGAAACAAATAGATCATGAGCAGAATCCACCATGTTTGTATATGCCTGACTCTCAGAGATTGACCCCACCAACAAAAGGCTTCTCCTCCACTGCTCAGTTTCATCCTCTATGCACAGATCATCAGAACCCTCAGTAAACAGCTGCATCTTTGGTTCTTTCTGAGGACAAGAGACACTGGTGGCATCACCAGTGGATGTGTCTGCCAGTGGACATGCCCTTACATCTGAGTCCGCAGGAAGCTCAGAAAAGACCTCATCAATACTTCTCATCCTTCTGTGCATTGGAATGATGCTACCCACAGACATCCTACTCTCAAGCTTCACAGAGGAGACGACTGCTGTGTCAACAGTTGATCCCCTAAACCTATCGGTGTTACTATCTGTTGGACTCTCTGCAGAACATCCTCCATCGAACTCCACTGGTGTATTTTGGTTCAGTGCATCTTCTGTGGCCCTTCCATCTCCAGTCTCAAGGAGCAGCTGCTGATCTGGAATTTTGTTGCACTGACAGATCTCTGGTGGAGTTGATGTCTTTGTTGTCCTCAACATTGTTGCTTTCGGGTTGACTGCAACCATGGTGTCAACAATTGATTTTGCACTGCATCTTGAAGGAGCCCTAGGAGGTGCAGATTGTCGCCGCAGAGCAGATTGAACTGTAATTTCAGCTCCTGTTGGTACGACCACAGCTTTCTTACTTGCTGCAGTCCTATCTTTGTCTACATGAACACCAAACAGTTTACTGTAACTAATCATTCTCATCCCTGCTGCTACTCCTTGTTTTCTATGTGCGTTTTCCTGGGTCTCCAGAAATGCAGCACACCTATCATGCACACCCTGACCCTGCTGCTGCTGACCTCCATGGGCTGATGAGGAGTTTGCTTTGGCTGCACTCTCTGCCGCTGGGAACACTCGATGTTTTGGGAAAATTGCTTCCTTGTCCAGTTTCACAACTTTCTCTGACAGTACCTTGGTCGCACGTTTTCCACCATTTGGTGCTGGTTTTTGATTGTTTGGCAGTGTGACAGTCTGACAGGGAATTGTCGCCTCTTCTGTGGGAGATGCCAGCAATGATCGGCTTGGTTGTTGTTGTTGTTGTCGTTGTTGTTGTTGCAGGTCCCTTGTGAGAACCTCATGCTTTGATCTTGACTTGCTGGTGGATTGTGATGGGAGTTCACTGGATGCAAACAAAGTATTTTGCACTGAGGAAACAACAACAGGATGCTCAATGGGTTGTCTCTGGTCTGCTTTCCCATTCCTTGCATTGCTGGGAGGAAGCATCTGGTTTGGGGAAATGGAGGAGGGTACAGATGGAACTGGGACCTGAGGGCTAATAGGCTCAGGAACTTCTGTGGAATCTGCAAAATCTCCAGTGGTGGTGGTGGTGACACTCTCTTGGTTGTCAAAGGAGAACTTAGACATTGATGACCTTTCTTGGTGGTGCCTTGCATTTCCCTCGTCAGGGGTGGTTGCACTACTACTTGAAGAAGCTGTTATTACAAATGGTGATTTCTCTGATGATGCCTTGATAGAACACCCATAAGAGTTGATTCTTGATTCAGCTTTGGACTTCTGTACAGATGCAGTGGTGTCTTTGTTCTTGGGTATGGCTGATGATGGCCTGTTCACCTCTGGGGAATCACCAGTTTTGGTATTACTTATTGCTTTGCTGAGGCGGCAGTGTTGATTGACGGGAGGTGAGAGAGATGGCAGCTGGTTTCCCAGAACAACACAATCAACTCTTCTTCCCCTAATACTACCTACACGATGATCATATCTACATGATGACTCACGAAATGAAACAGAACCTCCATTGAGCTGTGATGACACATCTACTCGTGCACTGTTTACCTCCTTCTCATCTCTTCCATTCCAAGTTCTGCTCATCGCCTGACCCCGCAGATCTTTGCTGATGCTTGAGTTGTTGGATAAACTTGCAGTACTGTTACAACCGGTATTTCTAACTTTCCTTGCTGCAGTTTCACTTGCTACTACTACTACACGTTCACCTGATCGAGAAGATATACCATTCTTGCCATGTGGATCACCAACAACAGCAGAGTGCACAATTGGTGGCGGTGGTGGTGATGGCGATGGTGGTTTCCTCCCATGTGAAGAAGAAGAAGAAGAAGCCCGGTGGGGTCGAATGCAGGGTTGCATATTGGGCTCCAGGATTTTTGCAGCAGCTTCCAGAAGGCGGGCTGTGCCTTTGTGTGCTGATGGGCTTCGCAGGGGTGATGGTGTGATAATCTGGTTATGTGACTTTGAGGGGAGTAAAGCAGGGCACAGTTGGCGAGGAGAAGAAGAAGAGCGGTGTGAAGAAACAATTGATAGCTGCTTCTCATCTTTCCTTTCTGGTAGAGGTGGTTGTTGTTGTTGTTGAACAATGTCCCAAGCTCCTCTGGAAGAAGTATCCTGATGTATAGATAACTCTGACCCTTTACTCCAACGTTGTGAAGATTTCTTTTGTCTTGTTGCATCCTTCTTCCCTGCATCCTGGCATCTCTCCTGCTGCTGACCCACCTCAAGCTTCTTTCCAAAACCCCCCGGATGTTTAGCTTTCAGTGATGACTGTTTTGAGCTCTTCAAGTCATCATGTGCAAGAAACTCATGGAGCATCATAATCATTGCAGCAGGCCGTGACTCTGAGTGCTGCTGCTGCTCATCCCTTCTTTCGTCAATGTGAGAAGCTGATGATGACACTACCATATCAACAGAGGTGATGGACTTCATATTCTTTGAAGTTCTCGGATAAGCAATTCCACTCAGTGGCAGAGACTCCAATCCCATCAGCCGAGCCACTACCCCAGGTACTTTCTTGTTGCAAACAACCATGGGTGATGGTGCTCTGGAATCAGATGAAGTTGTCTTCTGGGCATTCTCAGCAGCTACTGGC
Source organism: Sphagnum contortum (assembly GCA_963920785.1). NCBI lineage: Eukaryota > Viridiplantae > Streptophyta > Sphagnopsida > Sphagnales > Sphagnaceae > Sphagnum > Sphagnum contortum. Next base: position 13,391,467 of record OY987280.1, read on the forward strand.
ATTGGAAATCCTTTTCTCTTCCCCTCCTCATCAGTCTGGAAAACCCCACCTTCCAGATCCCCCGTAAGCAACAAAGTCACAACAACGTCACAATTGCTTCTGCCAAGAGAAGGGAAAGAACAACACACACAGACATTGAGCGATCAAGGTTCACAAAACCCATAAGAATCATGATGGCAATCGTGAACAAGAAGAAGAAGAAGAAGAGCAAAGCTGTGATGCTCGGGATCATCTTACCAGAAGCTGTGCAGCTGGTGCAGCAGCAGCAGCAGGAACAGGTTGATGATGATTCTCCTCCTCTGGCTTAAGACTCCTCCCTCTCCTGGAGAATTTGTCGCCTCCATCTGTGATAACCGACCCATGGATCCATCCATGCACCCACAAAAACCTAGATTGTGAGGCACATGGGAAGAGATGGCATGTCTTCTTCCACAGGAAACAACATCGCACTGCAAAATGCTTGGCACCGGCAGCTGAGGGTTTGCTAGATGAGCTTCCAGAAGCCAAAACAACACGCACACGTGGGTTTCTTCCGCTCTAGACATTGTTGTTTTAGGTTACAGTACCTGCAGGGAGACGCTTGGACGTTAGCGAGAAGCGGCGCTTGCTTGAATTCCGTTGGAACAGCTGAAAGAAGCTGCTGGCGCAACCTCCTCCGACTTTGGGAGACTGCATGGTATGGAAAGACGGTGTCGATCTGCCGCCCTCTGCCATTGTGGATTCCGTTACTCCACCACGTGATCTTCACAGAGCCGACGTACTCGACGACCTTGCAACTGATCTCTCGCAACAGAACTACAACAATTTGTCCGATCGCCAGCAGCTCTAGGAAATGCTTTGCACGGCGAGGAGCATTTCTTCTGATGTGGGATTCAAAACGTGACTAGAGCTCCTGCTGAACCTCCAAATCAACAAAACATCAGCTCCAGCTCCAGCTCCAGCTGCAGGTCTAGGATCATACGCCAGTATGATCATCACCATCATCACCCACTTCAGCAGCAGCGAATGAGCACCCATGTCAGGGCCACCGATCACTACTGCACAACCTCAAAGCTTCCCCAAAACACACACGCACGCACGCACGCACATGAACCCACAGGCACACCGACAAACCCACCCACACAGACTACCTGAAGAATCAGATGAAGAAACAAAACACTTCAAGTCAAACAAACTGCAGCACAAAACTTCCATGCAAAATGCTCATCATATGATCATCATCCCTCCTGAGTCAATAGCAACCACTTCCATTACCCAAATCACCATAACCTCCTGTATTGCAGAGCTGAAGTCTAAGTCTAGCCCATGATGACGACGACGACGACGACGATGATCAATCATCTTGTTCTTGT